>JAAAKL020010984.1:0-13970 GCA_010016065.2 Carybdea cf. marsupialis auct. non (Linnaeus, 1758) | reverse complement strand
TCGATTAAAAAGTGGAGGAGACATTAAGAAAATATTAGAAAGTATTCTCGTTTCGTCTTGAAGAGATTCGACCCTTTTTCGTCTATCACGACAAATACTATTGCTGTATCAGAAACATAAAGTCCCCCCTCCCTATACTATCACGCTCTACATTTCGTATCTTTTTCTGGCACTCACAATCTTTTAACTGTAGCCTATGCAAGGCCCCACATTTTTGTCTCCTTACCTCCTGCATAAGTCATCTGTTTAATAATCATGTCTAGTTGTTGTGGTTGAAAGATTCAAGCTTACGGGGGTAGTTTCGTTTCAAAATAATCGGAAGGCAGTACTTTCGATCAATTTACGTATTACTTCGTTGGTCTAAAACATGAATGGGGCAACTCGGACTAAAACTACCAACCCATTGTAGGCACATTGGCGAATTTGTTTGGTATTCCCAGTGTATGATATACTCTTAAATCAAAAATAAAACAGTCCTGAAATAAACACAGGAAATGGTTAAGCGACGACTTAGATTATTTCTTTACATTTCTCGAATAGAATGCCAAATTGTCCTTACTACCACTGCATACTACAAGTTGGTAAATTTTATTACTTCTGCTGGGCCATTTCAAAAAGAGGAAGAAAGCAAGAAAATTCTACGAACGCCACACCTACACTTCATCTTCCCAAATCCGTTCTGCCCATTCTCACCACACTTCCTTTATCTACTTTGAGGCATCGAAGCTGAATAATTATTTCAACGTACTACACCAACATACAAATCGATTGATGTTTGTGAGAGGCTGTAATTACGATACATTGTATGAGTATTTTACAACGCAAAGACTCGAGGGAGTTTAACTCAACGTAACTTATCGTACTCTGGTCACAACATAGGAGTTTCATGGAATCTTTTTCTTTACTCCAAAAACTTCACCTCAAAAAATACTATACACAGCGTCATCAACGACAAGCTGAAGATTATCCTCGCCATCACATCGTATAAATATGACCAGATAATGCAAGAAAGTTCCTTCAACATTAATCGGCTCAATTCAAGGGACTTTCACCCTTTAACTTTGCTTTTATTGTAACGGCAACAAGATAGTCCAACATGATAATAAAAAGTGCATCAGAACTACGCTAATGATACGTCAGAAAATGGTCTTATGGCCAAAAAGGAAGAAAAACTGGAAGCTTCGAAAGGCGATTTTCTGGGTCTAATGGCTATTTTACTTTCATTTGTCAACACCAAATTGCCTTTTTTTACTAACTATTTTACAAAAACTTAATTTTTTTTAATTGTCTACCAAAAGAAAATAGGGCAATCACCTTTAATACCGAGAACATATGTGGATCGATGACTGCAGTACACGGATATTCATCCTACTTAATAAAATTATATTTTTGAAAGCAAACGGTTTATAGTATGCTATTCAAAAGCTTGCCTCCCAAAGGCAGCCATTGTGAGAGGGGAAAAACCCAAGCAAAGTTGGGTTTAAAATGTTTGTCAGTATAATTAACTCACCTCGCCAGTTTCTTTCGTCATGATATTGTCATTGTGTCTGTCTCCAATACCTAAAACATACGTCGCCACACAGTATCCAGCACACGACTGCGTAAAACGATGGACAGCACGTTTTCGACTGAAGGAAAGAAAGGAAAGTCGAATGAAATTAAATGAGATTTGTAATAGGGTTTTTTTAATGGTCCGTGAGGTAAGGGCGTCTTTCTAATTACAATATATAGCACTTCCTTAGTGTCTATCACGTCACAGAACCCTCCTTAGAAAAATTTTGCCCCCCTCACACTAATGTAACTCCAAATCGAAGATGTTACAGGCCGCCCACTAACTTTCACCTAAACTTTTTGACAAAAAGCCCAACATTATTTGGGCCATAGCAAAGATTCCCAAAGTGGAGGGGGACGTGCACACAAGGCATCATTGTGTTGGTAAACAAATCCATTCAATGGACCATAAGTGACAAAAAAATTATCAAGTCCGCTATCGTTGGACACAACCTTCCGTTTTATCAATGACGATCACCTCTTCTTAAAGTCAGGAAGACCTCAATCTATGACATCAATGCATCGATTTTCGGCACCTCAAGTCCTTTACGTATAGCACGTAAGTTAAGGATATCCTCGTAGGTCAACATTATAAAAAAGTATTGGACATTATTTTATTTAAGACTTTTTATGCAAATAGCCCCTCACTTTACTGTCTTTCAACTATTTCACAGCTTCTCCCTTAGGAAATTAAGGCCCTCTATAATACTGGAATTATTGGTCCCCCCTATGACACGACATGCCAAAATCGTAGGTCCCCCTTATATTAGGCGACTGGCAGACACGGTGACTTTCGCTTTCTGTTTCTAGCCGAAAAAAGGAACATATATTAACTAAAAAAAAGACACGAAATCTCCGGCATTAAAATTTTTAAACAGATCTTTAAAACTGATGATGCCACTTTCTGACCTACTTCAAAAATAAATTGTGAGATCAGAACTTTTGATATTTTCATTACACTTGATCATCTCTGAGACACTTAGAATTATCAGATATAGCGTTTGGGCGCAAAAAGATTTCCAACGAGGCAATGCCCGCAAATCATTCACTTTTTACAACTAACGTAGTAGTGAGAAACAACATCTCATGTAAGGAAAAAATACGGGCATCACTGCTTCGTACTGTTTCTCAGATCACTTCAACTTAATCCTAGTCTAATTCCCTGGCCTCGTTTACGAACTCAGGACCTGATACAGAGGTTTGATGATTTCAGATTTGAGAATTTCGCTTTCGTTTCCTGAACAAACATCATCTTTCTTAATAAAGTAAAATTTTAACAAACTGTAATTCATCGCCAGAAATAAATCTTTTTGTAGAAATATTGGATTGCAAGAAAATGTTCTGCTACGAAATAAATTTAATCCGGAAAAAGTAAACTTTGTGAAAAATATAAAAACTTGAAAAATATTCTCGGCAGAATTCGTGTCCTTAAAGAAAAAAAAGAAATTTCTTCAAAAATTTAATGAATTGAGCAAACAATAATGCAATTTCAAATGTCATTTCCTACGGGACAATTGAGCAATTTTATCCCAACTTCCAAAGACTATTGTTGCATAAAACTTGAGTATAAATCAAAGAGCTCTCATGATTTCAGCAAAGCTTTTTACCAATAACCTTAAGATGGAATACATCAGTAACAATATTATTTATATAGTATAAATGGATAAAACGAGGATGGAAAGTTAGAATTGACAAGGTTTACGATTTATATAGAAACTGGTAATGTTTACGACTTGAAAGGAAGAAAAATTAAAATAAATCAAATTTAAGCAATCTAGATCTCCAGCGATGTAAGGGTCTGCAACAGACACTGAAGGCAAATAAATATATTCCTTTAAACAGGAAGGAACCACTCTTAAATCTTATTTGTAAAACAGATATCATATATAAAATGCACAGCAAAACTAGAGCATTTCAGCTCCATGAAATTTCAATCTCTCACATGACCAACAAGTCCACACTTTTGTGGCACATTTTGTCTTTTACATCACATAAATCAAAATTTTACTTATCCAAGTTAGAAATACGGATTTGTAGACCAAAAGATTATAAATTACGAGATTTTCATTTTCACTACATATACAAAATGATACAACTTTTACGAGCTCTAAGAGGTTTGATGTTTCGGCGAACTGCTCCAGATTAATCTCAAATACTACCGTGTCTCTATATTGAACCATCAAAGAACTAAATCGCCCTAAAACCTCTTAACACTAGTAACAAGAGGTTCAAAGGCTTTCAGTACTCATGTTGTAAATGTCGGAAGCTGCAATCACAGTCAACCCTCCAGAGTCTCCCTTATCTGGAGTCTCCGTTCAGTGTTATTCCGAGGTTCAATTCTGCAGGAGGTGACTGCGACGTCATCCTGTTCAACTCTTTATCATCAAAGCGTGACTCTGCCCCAAATCTTATGAACGTTTAATTAAGAAATGGACAAAGAAGTATCTTCATGTGGTACCCAGCAGTACATAGAAAAACTTACTCTTCGAGTTCTTTTCCATTTGTTTCAAGAATCCACGAAAACAGACTGTCAACTTTAAAGGCTCCCCTCACAGAACCTTTCTTAACCTGAATCCTTGAAATGGTTTGAGATTCGCGCACAACTTCTATTAAACCCAGATTAGGGCCTGTCGAGAGGCAACCGTAAGGTGATAATCTGTAATTGGGAGATTAAAAATATATTAAATCGATTAAGATATATTAACGTTAGCATTGCGAGAATACAGTGATAAATTAGTGTTGCTTCAAATTGGTTGGCATTCCTTGTTTCACTATCTTACAGTCTTAAACAATGACTTGCAAGTATCTCTACACTATCAGCTCGCATCAGACATGCAATCTTAACATTAACGGTATGGGCAGTGTATCACTAAAACATGCAATAACAATTACAAAAAGGATCCCTTGTAAGGATTCCCTCATGAGAAGTAAAAAGTTACATTATATAATGACATGTTATTTGAAATCCTCTCTATACTATCCGATATACTATAACCATCTACTACACTAAATTGACGTTAACATCTCCATTCAAATTTCACGTTACAGTTTACGGCATTGTTCCTCCATTTCTACGCCAAAAAATGGACAGAAAATTCCATCAGAAAGGCGTCTCGACCGAGAATGCTGTATGCTTTAATAGAGGATAAATGTACTTTTAGCATCACGGCAGCCCCTTAAAAGGGCACTACAAGCGTAAGACGAGTAGCCAGCGGGGAGCAGAGAAGCAACACTTGATGCATTACAGTTGACAGACTTTGATAACATTCCGGTGGTACAGTGTTGCAGTGGCAAAGTCTACTAACACGAGGGAGTGCACCTAGCTCTATTTTTTAACTTCACCTGTAAAAACTGATAAAACCGTTTCCATCCTCCTCTTACGAAAATATGTTAATTGTTACTTACAGCTATGCACATACATAAGCAGACACACCTTTCCCTTTAATAACTGATATAACTCCTTTATATGCAGAGGAAAAGTGTGACGTCACGACTTTGAACATGTTTGAATTATGGGAAAGAACCTCAATTTTCAGGTTGCCCTATTAGTAGGACGGTAATGGCCAAAATTGAGAGTGTTGCCCGTTCCCAGCACCGAGATATCAGCTTTCAAAGTTTTAGATCTCTCTAACAAAACCTTATTATTTGATGCTGGATCCTAAGTTAAGGATCCAAGGAATTTTAACAGAGTTGTGACCATAGGCTTTTGAAATTCAAACGCCTCTACTTGGAATACTATATACACTACAGGTCTGCCATTTTGAGAAACAGCCTATTCCACGGTTGCCTTTAGACATCTGGAGTCAAACCTTACTATTTCCAAAATTTTTGATTTGTGACATCATCACTTTCCCTCCGCATTGTTCTTTTAGAAACTCTTGCTAATTGATACTTATTATTGCCACCTGAGGTTGACTAACAAGTGAAAGAATTCACATACTGAAGATTGAGTCCCATTGACTTCCATACATTATCCATGATCCTCAGCATCTGTAACGTCAACATATCCTGCCTTAGATCTGTAAAAGTCAAAAAATAAGATTGAAATATAACCAAATGCTTCATATTCTGTGACAGTTAACACTTTACGTTGACATCTGCGTTGTCATTTTTGATTCGCATTTCTCAAGATAACATCTGCATATGTCCATGGGAGCCATCAGGTATCACTTTGAGAAACTTACCCCAATTGCTTTGATCTATACACAGGACTTAAACTTCATCTTTAGCCATAAGCAACGCTATCACATGATCCTTCTATCACGTATCACTACACACCAAGAGCGAGGGCCACTAAAGGATAAAGGTTAGTAGGTTTCACAGTTCCGAAAACCATGGACCTTATCCCAAGGCCAAAAATATAGAGCAGCACTACGACGCAAAGGGGATGGGTCAAAGGACCAAGTCGAGATAGCAGCTGGATTCGAACCTCTGTGTTCAGAGTTCAGTAAATTTGTATGCAGTGCCTGAGCTCACTACACCCCATCTACTCTAACTATCGATGCTTGAACCAAACGGACTATGAAACATGCATTGCTATCCAATCCTTAACGATGAGTAAAAGAGTCGCGGTATAAAGCAAACAACTCCATTAGAGATACCTTAACATGGCAAATGAGGTATTTAGCTTACCATGAGCAACCATATCTATCTGGAAAAGTTTTGCTAACCCATGTGACTACTAAATACCGATGACAAATGTCGACCTGCCTCATACTGCGATATCATGAAGTCCATGTAGAGCGTTTTTAGAAACACTCTTGGTGGAGCAAGCGAAGAAAATATGGTCTACAAGGTATTCGTCGCCATGCAAACAAGCTTCAACAAAGATTTCCTGAGTTCTGTAATCCTAGATGGTTACACGACACTATTGCACATATACACGTAGATTTTTAAAAAGGAAATTTTAAGAAGATTTGCCTCGAAAACCAAAAGATGTTAAGAAAACTTTCCGAAAATCCCTAGCCTTGCATCATGCATGTGCACTTGATTATGCATTCTTCACCGAACTTCCTGTGACTTTCTAGTCTACCTTACGGTTGCAAACGTTCTGTATGTATTCATCTATATTGGAAAATTTATTTGAAATCTCCAATCTGTCAATACCCCACATTTATTGAGGCACTTCAGAAAATAATATCTAAATTCTAATCTGATTTTTTGCACTTAGGCAAGGAAACTGAGTTTTAAAAATCAATAAAGTATTTCTACATTCTTTAGTAAAAGGGAAACGTAAAAAAACCTGTCCCTTTTTCATATAGGTGTTTAAAATGTATATCTTGAACTAATACATGATGCAAGTGAAACAGGTCACTCTTCTCGTAAGCAGCGACTTTACGGTTGTAATACACGATCAGTTTTTGCATTCTATGATTGCCTCGACCGTTTTTCAAGCACTTTTCCTTGTGATTCAATGCCCTCCAATGCTGCGATCCAATTTGGGATTGATCAGTTGTTTATGTATCACCAATTTCTATGTCAATTCTTTTAAAAGCTCTTTTACTTTGCAAATGTTCACACTTGCTTCACGATGAAAACACTTTACGATAGCATCTACGGAAAACAACAGGATTTTGTCATACATCAGCGTTACAATGCTAGACAAAGCTCGTTCAACTTTCTAAAAATGTCGAAACAGCTAAAATACGATAAACTTTCCATCCGCTATTCAAATTTATATGACGCGTTTTATCTCATCAGCAAGAAAGTGATGCGATTCGTCATGCCGTGTGTTTTAGCCTTTAACACGCGTCCTAAAATAAACGCAATTTGCTTAATGTAACATTGTAAATCTTACCATCACCATTTTTGAAAATCAGGATGACATCACGAGCCAGTTCATCTTGGTTTTCGAAAACTAGCCATAGAGGCTTTTTCTTTGAATTCATATACTTACACTCATCCACCCTAGCGTAAAGAGAATGAATTAAGAAAAGGATTAGCAAACTTGATACGAGAGTTGCTACTTGCTACTCTGAGATACAATTTTGCATAACATACTGTTTAAATATAGCAAAAAGGTTGGTCTGTATGCCAAAATGGAGACGACGGCACTAACACAACATAGGCATCAACAACAGGTTACTATCAAATCAAAGCTGGGAAGTAAATATAGGTCGATGGCTATTTGGAGCACATACTGAAAGAGTGTCATAAACAACAACTAACAAAAAATGACCCTTATTAAAGAGTATCAGGACTCGTTGATACTCGTTGATACTCGTTGCAAAAATGAAATCCATCATTTTCCACAGTTGCAAAGCGTTGATTCTCACATGGAAAATAGGAAAACAACGGTATTATATACATATACGTATGTTAGAATGCTCATGGATGAGCCTTGGCGGAAAAATATCGGCGAAATACGCAGTTTACGTACTTTAGGCGTTTGAGTAAAACACTAGGATCCAACGGCGAGGTAATATCGGTGAATGCTCTTTGGTAGGCGGGCTGCGTAAAACATTGTCGCATTAGATACAGCTTTTCTTCCTGGAAAGAAACAACATAAACACTAGGATTTGAAACTAAAGCAAAGTAACAACATTCTGAAGATTTTCTTTCCAAACAGTGATGAATCACGATAGGGAGGAAGTACTGACACATAATTTCGACAATAATTTCGATACACGCTTTTTGAAGATTGAAGATTTAAAGGCTTATTCTGAAATATTACAGAATTGCACAGCGGGTGTGTTACTCTAACGCATTCTGAAACACTAAAAAAGTCTTCTTCCTCACAAGTTGATAGTGTACTGTCAAAACAATATGGCGTCTACTGCGGTTGACTAAGCCGCGAAGAAAAGGGTTAGGAGGCCAATCATACGAAGAAAGTGTTGGGCTGCCACGTCAAAACGCACTCATGCAAATAGGCCTGAAAAAGGGCTCGCAAACAAAGCATATGAGAGCACTGTAGAGGGACTTGTATGAGAACATCGTATTGGGACTTGTATCAGAGCACTGTATTGGGACTTGTATGAGAGCACTGCAGAGGGACTTGTACGAGAGCACTGTAGAGAGAATAGTACGAGAGATCTGTTGAGAGACTTGTATGAGAGCACTGTATTTGTGATTTCTATGTGTAACGGGTGGCATTGGTGATCTGATGTACATGAGATCTTAACACTGAGGTTACCTTTACAAGTGTTCATATTACGGTGCATCGGAAAAAATGAAATAGAGTCCCTCTGCCTGTTTGTCTTACTACTTGACCGTCTGACTCTCTGTACGTCTCTCTATCTCTGTCTGCCCGTCTCTGTCTCCACAGGAACAGTATTCACACTATTTTAACCTAGAGAATGTGAATTTTTACTGAGTGATGTTCAGGTTCACGATTCCTTGACGAAGAAATATGAGGCTAATTGGAGGTATCCTCCAGGCAGGGAACCAAAACGTAGAACTTGGAAAGCCTGTTTACGAATTAAGAAGGTATATGGGGGAGTTCAACAACAAAGTAAACCCCCAAAAGGGGAACCAAAACTGGTAAAGAGTGCAAAAAGTGTTTTTATAACCGACTTTTAACATAACGTCTCCACGGTATACTTAAGATCAAAACATTACTTCTTAAAGGATATATTAAAAATCCCCTAAATACCGTAATTAAATAAATTTAAACATTCCAGTGGAATGCAGGCCGTCCTCGTTTAAGATATACCGCACGATCAACCAGAAGTAAGCAGGCGTGGACACCAGGCCGTCCTTCGTTAAAAAGATTCAAACATGAATTCCCACGTCTGCAAAACTAAGACAAATCCGTCAGTGGACGTCACTTGTGTTTGAGACTACGTTTCCGGCAAATGTCGAAAACTACCCGAAATAGTTAAGTACCAACACTCGCTACCAGTTTATCAACACAATCTACATAAATTTAACAGTTTCATGAAATGTAATGAGAGCAAGTAATACTCACGGACGATCATCAAAGAACGTTAATTACTTATTTCTTATGAATTTCTTACCTTATCCTGTAATTGAGACTGTTGTAAGAGTTCTGTGACAGTTTTCAGTTTGTTGATGGCTTCATACTGTACGTACGAGAAGGAATCACAGAAAAAAATTATTCGCAAGAAATAACTGTATCAAACAGTACATTTGAAACTTACTCTCTAGTTAGGCACCAACTTTGAACCACATGAATTCATAAATAGTTGAAGGGCGTCACCGGAACATTTAGAACGCAGCTATTTCCATGCATTTAGACCCCCTGAACTGCATTGAGTGGTTTAAAATCTTAAGGGAGCATGGAGAAGTACAACTCTTCTGATCATCGTTCAAATACAACATTACAAAAACATGTGCATGATTCAATCATGCAACAGGGCTCTTAATTGTAACATATATGCCAGAGGATCCTGAGATCACGATCAGCATGAACAGCTCCATTCATTGCTTTACAGCCTTGTACCCTATCAGAAAAAAACCATTTTTCATTTCCAATTTCTGTTGTCAAATGAGTAACTTTGAACTATGTTTTCCACATGATACGTTATCATCCAATCTCTCGATAGCTTTCTTCCACTGCTTCAATTTTCGTCAAAGCAATCAACCCCATCAAGGACAAGATGATCAAATAAAAATGTCTTTTGCGGAGAAAAGATCGAAAATGATACGTTTGAATAGATACTAGGTACCGTAGATAGATTCGAACCCGTGACCCACGCTCTACCAAAGCGCGCCCTATCAACGAAGATAGATTAGTCACATGGCGCTGAGAGGATGGTCTCCAATTTTGTGTGGAGGTGGATGTTGATGTCCCTCAGTGCAGTATTAGGATGTGGCAACTAAAGAAATAAAACAAGATCAGCAGGGCTCATCTAGTTTAGTTGACAGAGCACATGGCGTGAGTGAGTGGGTCACGGGTTCGAATCCCGTTGGTAACATGCTTTTCTATTTTTCTAGTATCTACTCAGACTTATAAGAACGTTTCTTCACGAAGATGACGAAAGTAGAAGTACGGAGTTTTGTTGAGGCGTCACAGTTAAGATCACGAACTGATAATCGTTTCAAGGCTCCAGTTGGACACATTATTCAATTGGTATCAGGCTTTGCCTATTTCACCAGAGAAGAATTTAAAAACTAAAAAAGCACTTGTATTAAGGATTCTTTGGGAAACTTGCATCTTTGGGAATAAGAATGTGAAAAAGACAGGCCTCCCACTATAAATTCAACAATTATTTTTACGAATTTATGACATTTTTGCTGAATTTTCAGGACATTTTAGAACATTCTTCAATGATTATTATAACATTTTATGACACATTTTACGTTATTCATTGGTCACTTGAATATCATCCTGACAAATATGGTAAAATCATGTCATATTCTAGGCATGCACACCAGGGCCATATGTGGGGCAAAATCACTTCCGGAAAGCAAATGGGCACGCAAAATAAAAGGGCTCTAAATTCCCCCAAACTTGAACATTCTGGAATAAATACCATGAAAATTGTCAATACAATCATTAAAACTCTGGAATACAGCCTTGTTGTGGCAGGTCTAGAGTTCTTTCATGCAAACAACTATGACATTTTATGACATTTGACCACTTTTTATGACATTCTATAACGAAATTTCAAAAATACAATTCCTTATGACGTTTTATAACCTTATGACAGAGTGGCAGGTCTGCAAAGAATGAACCAATCAATCGATATGTAAGCGAAAGAATACAACTTCTAGTAGGGAAGCCTCCAGAGCTTGCTAGTTACATGTCCTCTGCATCTGAACTGTTCATTTTCTTAAAATTCCACTACTCGTAATGAAACAGATCTGGTTTTCGTGCTTTGAACATACTGACACGCTGGAACTGCGCATTGACTTATAAACATCATATATCAACTGGAAAGATACTTTTGTATCAGCTAACACTCTCGTCGTGAGAGATTTATATCACTGAGTGCTCAGCACAAAACATTCAATTCATGTTTCCCAACGCACAAACCTGTCTCGTGAGTATTTCTACATGACCAACACTCCCTCTGCAATAAGCTTCCAAAATCAAACCAAATCGAACAGAGACTTCTGGAGTGTGCATCTCCGACCTACAAGATGCAACAGAAAACAATCACTTAACTTTCAGTATAATGTGACATAAAGGGGGAGGGGGGCTTCCCCTAATATATTTAACTTTTATGTTTTCCTACTTTTCAAAGCATTTCATTTTACAGGCCACACAACGATTTGGTGGTTACACCAATAAGTAAAAGAAAGAGTTGTGTGTCTAATATGCTAAAAAGCTAAAAATTGTAAAAAGCCCATATTGGTGTTAAAAAGAAGGTGTGCAAAATGGAATAGGTATAATAATTAATCATATCGGAGACACAAATAAAATGGCTTGAACTAACCGTGGGCAGATTGCCAACATTTGTATTTTGATTCACTTTTAGTTAAAAGTTTATAAGTGATCAAAATTTTGAAAACTGCTTAGAGTAACTCAATCCTTTCGCTAAACGTTTTCGCTAAGTTTATCAAACAGTTATTTTTACTTTTTAACAATTTTTACTTTACTTTACTTTTTACTTTTTCAAAATTTTATCTTTTTGATTTTCCCTTTATATCAATTTTTGCATTTCTCTATTTTTCACTTTACTTTTATTGATATTTTACTTCACTTCATACCTAAATTTCCCTTTTTCTTTGTTGACTTAACTTACTTTACGTTACTTTGGAAACAGGTTTCGTAAGCAGTCGAAACTTTTGACATAAAATAAAATCTAAAAGTGAGATGCAATCTTCTCACAAATATGTAAATAGCAAATGTAAGTAAAGAAAAAGGAAATGGATAGCTCTAATGTTTTATGCCATGTTGTGGGTTCTGGCCACTAATCCCTAAAGAACACTGGATAGAGCATCCTCCTTCTCAAGGCGAGGTCAGTCCTTGGATGCCATTTTAGTCCCCATCAAGAAAATCTTATAAACAATGTTACGCAACATGACGGACTCTCTCGCGTTATTTCAACTTCTACAACCCTGGACAAATAGAAGTTAAACTTTTACTAAATCTCGGTGCATATGGAACAAATCACGCAAGACACTTGCCACATAAATGGGGTGTCCATTCCTGGCATTCTTTGTTTTCTACACCACTCCGCTTAGCAGCAGAGAGGTGTGACATGCAAGTGCCCAAAGTGCTCGTTTTCAAACTTAACAATATTTTGGAACGGGGGTTAGGGAAACGTGCATATTTTAAAGTCCAAAGTTGTAGGGACTTGTATTCCTCACCACACTTTTTCGTTGTTCGAAACGATGGGAAGCTCGATCCAGTGGCTCTGACTACTTACCTTAAATTCCAAAAAAGGAAATGACCAATTCTTCTATTGTTAAGTGCCCTCTTTAACAAAAAGCGTGTGAGAGCACAATCCAAATACGATTCGTACTTGAGGGCCTGAAAGGAAAGCGAAATTCACCTGAGATCATAGTGACCTTCAAAATTTGCAATTACATTTATAAACGTAGATACATTTACAAGTCAATATGAAGGGGTACGAGACTAAAAACACCTAAAATTACAACGCAATTTCAGAAGGACAACTTCACAATTACCCATCATCCAACCGCGATCAAACCTACCTGGGCGTAGATCAAGGGGCAAGACAGACTAACACATTTCATGACGCCAAATAAAAACTGTGTAGGGACTGCGCTTAAATCTTGTGCTAGGATGCTACCTCAATTGACAATTATCTTCATTGTCGATATAATTCAACTCTTATGAAATCTACTAACATAAGGTTAAGAGTTAATACGATCTCGCGTAGTTTGTTAGATTTTGCAGTAGACATACAAAAACTGGAAACTGGAAACATTTTCTTTATATCATCATCATCATCATCATCAATCATCATCATCAATCATCATTATCAATCATCATCATCATCATCATCATCATCATCATCATCATCATCATCACTGACGAAACCTGTCCCTTTGCATTGCCGTCTTTCCAGCTTTCTTCAAAGTTCCGAAGACTTCTACTATATTCCTTTCCCATTTGCACGTAGGTCTCCCTCTTCTCCTTCGTCTTACTATATACTTTTCCATAATCCTCTTTTCTAGCATGTCAAACCGCTTGACGTTACCAAAGTAGGTGACTTTCAGTTTCTTTGCATAACACAGTAACCAGTCAGTCTTACACTGGCAGCTCATTTCTGATGATTTCATTTGTTCGTCGCTGGGTCCATGGCATTCTTTATATATTATTGTTATGATGAGTAATGTTTAGGTTGTGGGAGGGTGTATGGCAACATAGAGAAACAGAGGTGGGTTCCACCCCCACACAGGAAAACAACCACCCACAAATCGACTGACCTTAGAGAGAGTAAAGATACAGAAAATTCAGAGACAGTCACAGTCGCAGTCAGAGTCAGAGTCAAAATCAGAGATGATCAACGTGCAAGGCACAGATCAAACACAAGAAATGAGAA
>JAAAKL020010983.1:0-13970 GCA_010016065.2 Carybdea cf. marsupialis auct. non (Linnaeus, 1758) | reverse complement strand
GCCTCGCACTGGCAAGAAAATGAGTAAACTACAATGCTGTTATTTGTGGAAGGCACACGGTCTTTGTGGTTAGTTGGAAGCACTTTCTTACTGTTATAAACTACGAGTGGTGTCACAGCAGCAAAGTACTTTTCTACGACCTTTTTGACCTGGTTTTCGAATCGAGGCGAAACGCTACCAAGCCATGGAATTGCTCCCCATCATCATGTACTACGCCCCAATCATTTTATGCAGCTGCATGAGTTTCATGTTAAAGTTCATGTATTAGTTAGCTTGACCGTTAGCAAATGGTGAACTACAGCAAGATGCTGGCTTGATTTTGCGCAAGGACAAGCATTAGTATTTTCAGGAGCTATGCTGGTAACATATGCTTCCCATGAGACTCTGCCAACTGGTATAGATATATATGTAAACATGCCTCTAATTCTCGTTCCTAATTGTCATTCCACACTAGCGAAAACTTGAGGCAGTAAATCAACCCTCGAATAACATTTCTTTCAAAATCAAAAACGTTTTGTAATTCAAAACAGTTTCCTAGAAATCGCCCGTGATGAAAATCCATGTTCAGTAAAAGTGTTTCATTTGTTTTTCGACGTTTACACGAAGTTTATAGCTTTTTAATGTCAAATTTTGCCTCCTCCCAAATAGTCTGTCACTTGTCTGCTCCTTTCAAGCTCCCAAGGCCTGGCTGAATAAAATTGACTTCTAAAAGAGAGACTGAAAAGGGGCACAGAAAGAGTTGCTATTGTCAATCATTAAACCTTTTAATTAGGAGTACCGAGATACCAAGGGATATTGCAAAGTGGGGATTTGGTGGCAAAATTCACGATTCTGGGCGGGTGAAACGTCAGGGGGATGGTTTAGGAAAAACTCTGCAGTTAGCGTTACTTGGCTTCATTACTTCACTTCATCACTACACACACACATGATTGCACACCTGTACACATAATTCTGAAGGTTTCCTGGAGAGACAGACTCACTAACGAGGAAGTCCTGCTGATAGTACAGGAAGAGAGAAGGCTGGTAACAGGCGCACGTGTGAAACAGATGAGATTATTAGACAAGTGATGAGAAAGCAAGGCCTTCAGAACGTCTGCCACACTGGAACAGTCGAAGGAAGGAAGAGGAAGAGAACCTCTGAAGTACATGGACGGTATAGTAGAGGCAGTGGTGAGAAGACGAAAAGCCCCGCAGCTACTACAGAGATGTCTAAATCAAGAAGACTGGAGAGCTATGGTTGCCGACGCCCTGGGGGATGGTACCTTAATACGTAAATACGTACGCTGTGTGTAACTACTGATAAACCAGATAAATTTTTATATAATCTCATTTCAATACCTCTATGATTGATTTGCGAATGAACTTTTCAGAGAAAACCTTTGCCTTTCAGTTAAGCATTATCCTTTAATTATTACGCTTAAGAGTTAGGCTCTAAATATCAATCGAATCTCGAAGACATGTTGAAAAAAAACTTTCTGGGTACTATTTAAAATAATCACCCTGTGCCTCTTACCAAAGACTTATACCACTACAAGTTTTCTACTTTTCACGAAAACTTTTACCTGCTTGAAAGCGTTTGTTCATGCGGTGTCCAGCGACGTGCAACCAAGTGCAACCGACTGTTTACACAAGAAAGACATTGTTCAGGTAGTGGAAGACCCATAGCGAAACCTAAACAGGAAACCTTAAAACTGTTGCAGATTTTATGTGACATCTTCAAGCAAAATACTCGATTCTTATTCGATGTTGTTCGACTTTGAAAACCGACACATGTATGTGAAATACAAATAATTCACCTCATCACATAAATGTTTTTACGTGTGTTGCAACACTACATGGGAATTCAGTCTTAGGCATTCTCCATGTAGATTCGCTGTTTCTGGTAACGATTATTTGATTGGTTCTTGAGAACGGCATGATATGGTTATTTTTAACCGCCATCGCTTTTTGTCTTTGTTCTGAAAAAATTGTGGCAAACGAGGTAAGTGGTGCGAGAAGTACAATACTTTTATTTTAAATCATGCACATAATGCAAGGGACCATGTTGTTGGATATATAAAATAGTTTCCAGTATTAGTGGAAATTTGTTGTTCTAAATGGCGTTAGAGAAATACAGACTTAAAGAAACGAAAGGGGTAAGTTTCCTGCAGTAGCAACGATTATTCATCTTGGAACTGCATGTGAAATCTGTTATAAACGAACGGATAAACTTGAAGCTGCTTGTTCGAGGGTAGCTGTGCACTTTGTGGACTTATGTTTGCTTCGTTGGTCAATATTGAAGGATTTGTCAATAGGATATTGATTGCGTACATGAAGCATGTTGTCCATGTGATAATCCTTTTGGTATAAATATAATTTTTTTCGTTCGAGTCCATTTACTATTTCAGAACATTATAAAAATTTACTGGAATTTGGATGAGGGGGCAAAAGAGTCTTCTCTGTCTCTGTCTATTTTACGACAGTAGGGATCAAAAATTCTCACATGTTGCATAAGACGTAAGTTCGTCTAGCTCTAGAATACAAAAAGCTATGAGTGTTTTGCGTCTTACGGAATGTATCCACTCGGAAATTTAAAGTAATATACAAGAATGCTCTAAAGCATAAAATAGCATGTGAGCAGCAGAGATTTATTATTGTGGTGACTTAAATCAATTTAGTGTTCCTGACGATTTATATTATAATTTTTGTGGTCCAACAAAACTAAAAATTCCTTTGTGTTCAGAATGTCAAAATAACCAGGTATACATTTCTTATTTTTGAAGATTTCCATGTATGTAGTTCCGATAATACAATTTGAAAATCAATAATTTTTCTTGTATCATGCAGCTTTGTTGTTCATGTTTACTTGTCTGCGGAAAGATGATGCCGTCCAGGTTTCCTCATTTGCTTTTGACGCTTGTGTAGCCACAGACTTAGTGTGGGTATGATATTATACGTCTCTGAAAGAAAGACTGGGTAATTGGCTTTTGTATGCTGTCTGTGTATTTGTTTTTAAAATTCTCCGTCTCCCTTCCGCTGCTATTCGTTCGAGAGTGAATGCATAATTATAGAGCATGCAAATGCTGGCACTAAACCTTAGGGGTGCGAGGCCTAATGGTTTGATTCTATGTACTCCTTTGATGTATTTCAAGAAACGTTTCAATGCACCTATTTATCAAAAAAGGAAATTAAAAAGTAAATAAGTAATGAAGGGCTAAAGTGTGTTAAGATAGGGTCCAGGGCAATGAGGAATGTGAGGGCTATGTCCCTTCCAGCTTTTTACTACCTATAACAGTATCACATATTTTGAAAGATTGTCCTCAAACACATTTACTGATAACATTGTTTCTTTAGGATGAGAGCTCGGGTCATATTGATTCCGGATCAGGAATGGGAGTGCTTGGGGACGAAAATCCTGGATCGGGTGGCCTTGTTAACGAGAACTCAATCCACACAGTAAGCTCTCTTCATGATGTTATTAGAGAGAAGTTATCACACAAAACATCAAAGCATCATAAGCATAAGAAATCAAAGAAACCCAAGAAGCTCAAGGATATCATCGGTGCGTCTTCACGTAGAGATGAAGTTCTGAAAGAAGAATCCCAGGAAGCCAAGGACAGAGAAACTACACTCCGTGGACTTGATGTACTATCGCAAATGGCTATTGCTTACAAGGGGCTACTTGATTACTTGTCAAAGCGATCTCATACTAAACGAACTGAAATTAGAGAAAAGATGCTGTCTCTACCACAAATCCTTGCACAGCTTGCGCCACCAGTGATACCAAGTGCCGAGGGAGAACCACATGGAAATACCAAGAAGCATTTATGGGTAGGGAAGACTTGTACCATTCTCTTACAGATTACTCAACTGTTTAGGAAATAAATGTCATATATTTAGTAACTAACGTATAAATGTACATTGAAGTAAACAATACAAGCTTTTACATTTAAGCAGAGACATAACTAGAAAAGGCTAGAGGTAGTACATCAGTACATGTTATCAAATAACTTGAAGGTTGGTCTGGTTTGGACTGTCGGGGTGGGGGTTCAGTATTCTTGTTTTGCATATTTTGGTGACCATGTTATCTTTGAAACAAAGAGCTTTCATCATACAATATAAAATAAAGAGTATTATATATATATATATATATGATAATATAAGAATATAAATAACTAAATAATATGGTTACCATATACGATAATATAAACATAGCAATGAAACTAGTTCTATTTCACTTACACTCTTATTTCTATTAGAAATTGTATGCACAGGATCCTTGAGCTGGCATGTATTCTAGTTGTAATAGAGCATCACAATTGCCACCCCAGGAAAGAATGGCTGCAGAGTTTAATTCTAACTTAAACACTGTTGAAGAGTGGGGTAAAAGGGAGCTAGTAGCGTTCAATGCTAAAGAGACTCAGCTGGTATCTTTGGACAAATCTCAGAACTCTCAAAAGGTGATTTTTAGTATGGATGGTCTTGTTCTCGAGGAGCTGTCATCGTTGAATCTCCTTGGCATTTCTCTTACTTCAAGGCTAAAATGGGGGCTTACCTGACTAACCTAGCCAAGTCTGCCTCGAGGAAGGTTGGGATTCTTTTGCGATCTATGATCTTGCTGTCACCTGACGTTTTATTATGTCTCCATAAAGAAATAATCAGGCCTTGCTTGGCATATTGTTGTCATATCATGTCATCTCGTGTCATGTCAACATATTTGACTGGCCCCTAAAACAAATCTGTCGTGCTGTTGGTCCTGAACTGGACCGCACATTTCAGCCTCTGTCTCACCGTAGAGATGTTGCATCTTTAAGTCTTTTCTACACGTACTAATTTGGTAAGTGTTATTCTGAGTTGGCTGAGTTGGTTCCTCTTCCACTAATCAGGTCAAAATCAACTCGATAGGCTGAATCTTTGCATGACGTTTCTGTTTCTATTCCCGAAACAAACAGAAATTTCTATGCGAACAGTTTCTTCCTTAAAAGTGCCAAAATGTTGAACTCTCTGTTTTCACTCTGATTTCCTCTTACCCACGATCTTGACAATTTTAAATATAATCTCTAAAGCCATCTTCTTGGAAATGTTTAATTTCTTGTTTGTAAACATGTACTTTTCTGTTTACATGTTATTTCTACTCCTTCAAAGTGACTCAATACCTTGAGGTGGAAACCCTGCCTTGTATTGAGAGAAGAAAGAAGAAAAATAGCAATGTATGGGACATATAAAATATTAAATTGACTCGGCTCTATATCAAACGCCTCTTTCACTTCTGTCGAGGGCGTAAGAGAGGCATTTTACAGTAGTTTGTACTACAATAACTTATCAATATTGATAGTATCTGGACATGAGAATTCAATCTTATATGAAAACTGCAGTTTGTGTAAAAAAACATATTTCGTACCACAAACATTTTGTATCATTTCGCAAAGTCATGGAAAATACCTCCTTCTACCAATCATCCCTTCTATTAAACATACTTCCTTAAAGAATTAAAATGTATTAACGCTTCGACCGGTATGAGCTAATGCTATTCTTTTCTGAATTCTGAAATATTAATAAAATTTGACGTTATATGACTGAAAATGTATAGGTATGCGAAAGTCAAAATTACGTCAACGAGGGATAATCTTATTGATGCGTAGACATTGCTACTTGAGCAAGCACAAACTATGTATGATTCTGAGTTGTAAAAATATGTTATTGTTTTTTAAAAAGGTACACTGCATTCTAAAATTTGCATGTATTTTTATGCATTTAGGCAACTATATTAACGACAGAGAAGATGTTTCTCGGCTACAGTGTACATAAGATAAAAGGGCTAAGGATGACATCTAAAGGAGGGTTGAAAGATTTTATTTTTCCCCCGTAGTCCTACTATATCCCTTAATAGCATGTGTAGACATGGCATTTCTTGATTGGCATGTTCTTATATTAATTTTTTTACCGTCATCAAGATATCACTGTGTTGATATGTCAATAGTTTAATAGGACAGCTGTTGCATTTATAGGAAAATTCTTTGATTTCTGTTTTACCCATTTGCCGTGCTGAATGATGTAGTACAAGGAATAGAAAACAAAAATGCGTTGTGATCCAATTATGCATGCATATTTTCTTTCCATTAAAACGCTCTAATATGCTTACAAATTTATATTTTTCACGTTTTCCGTCTCCGTTGTTTAGGGCCGATCCACTAATGCTCCATTGTCTATTGTTCTGTTTTCCTCCAATTAAAAAAGCGGCAGTGTGGGACCAGAATGTGTTAAATTATTGCTGTTTGTAAATAGCGATACAAGTATACTTGTAAAATCTCCCAAATAAGTCCTTCTGAATACAGGCCCCACAAAAATAAGCCCATGGGTCATATTCAGGTTCGAAGTAAAGTTTAAAAAAGAAATTTTCATTTCGTTGTTAATTTTCAGGGTTAACATCCATTTTACAGTTGCAAACATATTTCATGCCTACTGGTACCAGGCCGAATCAGAACTCGATCTACTAGGATTTCATTACTTTTATTACAGAAATAAAATGGCTTCTGAATTTAAGGCTTTATGATCCTCACTGAAGTTCATAAATCCATGACTTTCACTCTGTATTTTAGAGATCAACGATAATTTTTTTAAATTTATTTATAAGTGTTATCGAGAAAAGAGGGTTTGTAAATGTCATATTTCAAAAGAGACTACGGATTTGTAAAATGTCCTCACTAGAATTTGAATCCACGACTCACGTAATTGCAGCATTCTACTCTACCAACTCAGCTACGTTGATCCAGTGATAAAAATAGTTTACTTGTCTCTAATCTCCGTGACATCTGCCAATAGTCCATCGGAGCATATCGACATTTATCTTTAAGCAATTTGGAGACCAGTGCCTCGGCGCCATCTTGTATGATGCCGCTGGTGAATATCACATACGAAAGAATTTACAAAGCAAGTTAATTTGTTGGAAAAGATCTGTTTAAAACATGCCTTTATGACATATCACTTACAGTGCGACCTCATAAACTTTTCACTTTCCAGTTTTATCTGTTTAGTTACTATTTCATATGGTTATATCACCATTTACGTCCTTATTAATTTTGTTTTTCCTGTCTATCGGGATTGTAACATCTAGCAGGGCCTTTGATAAAGTAAATCTAGTCTGTCCCTTAGATTGACACAATATTGTATTAATGCTTTCCCCCCTTTTATACAACTGATTGTATTATCTGCCGTGTTTGTTGAAAATTAAATTAAAGCACTTTTTCTTTCTTCAACGTGCAGCCAGCTACTCCATACTATCGATGGAGAAAATTGACGTTGGAAAAACTCTTCCAAGCCAAAAAGCACACTCATGTACCTGCTGGGACTTGTGTTGGAGAGAATGAACTTTGTGAAGCTGGACAAGATGAACAGTGTTGTGGGTACGCTTCTTTTTGTGTCGACTATTACGGAGTGAGTAAATGCCTTGCATTCGTAAAGCTAACGTCTGAAGATCTTCACGATGCATCTCGAATAGAGCAAAACAATAACTATAAGAAATACTATAATGCGCTATTGGAGAACGCCAGGTATGAACTTAAATACAGTTTACCTTAGGAAGACACAATGTTACACTCTTTGTGGCCACATTTTCGAAAGGCTAAGGGATAGAAGACTCTTTTCTATCTCATTTATGCTAGTGTATCGATACAATGATACATTGATGCTAGTTAGGGCCGATCTAGATAAGAATTATTTATGTATGAAGAGTACGAAAGAATCTCTTGAACTTTGTTTTCATCTAGAATGTAAATGAGATAAACACGCAAAGCCTTTGATGGTAGATATTTATCATATCCTGCGTAGTACTCTTTTTCGGAGCTACGTTTCGAGAGATACTTCTCCCATCTTCAGTCTGGGAGCATGTAATTTATATACTTTAAGCCAATACAACATTAGTAAACTCTTTATGAATAATCCATTGATACTAGAATTTTTATTTCTGGGTCTTTGTCTTTGTAAACATGTTTAAGAGGGTTCTTAATTGTCCTATAGTAAGAAAATTGTGCAAGATTGGAGAATGGTAAACCCAAATCTACTTTCTTTAGGGAAAAAACAACACTTTACCTTGGCAAATCATAGTACATCCTGTTTCACATAAGTTCGTATTTTTCATCACACCCTACGAGACTTAAAGGACAGTCGTTTGTTTCTTGAGTATGGGATCACTAAGTACAAATGTATTTTTCATTACTGCAAATTACAAACCTGCAGCTCTACTTGCCGTCATAATAACTGGAATGAACAATGCAGAAAACAAAAATGTATTGCTACATATCTTGGTCCCAATTTCAAGGAATAGCATTTAGCAAATAAGTAATATTTTTCAACGGATATATCGTAAGATAAACAGATAAAAATCTACTTTGCCCATATGACAAATTTTTAGCGTTTATTTCAGAAATTTATTGATAGAGTGTAACAGAAAACAATACTTTTTGCTATTTTTACTTGCTATAAACGTGTACACTGTCATAAACGAGGGTCGATTTTTATCGTTTATGATCAAGATAAGTGGAGGCGTTACAGAAAAATTCCACCACACCAACACATACCCATGACCCATAAATTCGCCGTATATGCTCTATCAACGTAGCTAGGGGACATACTCGATGATAAATAGATAAATAAACGTATAGTAAAATCACGTAGCTATTTTAAAGTGCTTACATTTCATATATTCACCACATCCATATAGGTCCAGGGATGTGTGACTAGTGTATGATTTTGCTCAAAGAATATGGCCTATAAGTTTTCTTTTATTACAAGCGGAGGAGTTCTTTTACCATGGGTTTTATTATGTCATAAATGTGTGTTCTCTTACAAATGTACTTTCGAGTAGATGAGATTTAAATAAACCTAAATTTTAGTCTTTTCAATGTATACGTTGTGACAAATATTACGGTAGGAAATTTCTACCACCGACACGTATGGGTGCGCTGTAGTCGGCTAATATTTCACCTTACAAACGAAAAAGTGCACTTGGAAACTAACAATCTAAGTATTACAATGCTAGACATCCTTTCTAATGTTAGTAAAGCACTTGATACGACTTTGCAAAGCAAGCAAAAGGCACGCGGCTGATGTAGCGTTTCATACTCATTATATATTTATTCAAAAAAGACATGTCCCATGTCCCATGTCCCATGTCCCATGTCCCATGTCCCAATGTCTCTTGTCGTATTCAACATGTCACAGCTTTCTTGCTACGTGCTACCGCGAAAACGTTGCAGGTAGAATTTACCAGCAAGTATAAACTACTTTGGTAAGAAAAGTACAGAAATAAACTACAAATTGCTTTCCATTTGTTCCGTACTTCATTATTCAACTACCCAACAATTCTTACAACACCATATCTTGATACCGATGTCTACTTAAATAGGTCATATGTGTCCTTTCTATGGCCTCTGTTAAAATACAGATAATAATCATAGCTAGTTAGATGCAGACTGCAACTTAAAGTAATCTTACACGTTTCATCTCTGATACCAAGTTAGGAAATACACAAATTTGGACCTAATTGCATAGAAAACTGTAACACGATAAGATAGGAATAATTATAACTTTTTTAGTTAGTGGTGACAACACCAAAGCCATCTCCTTAGTAATTACGACCACGTATGCTGGTTTCATGTATTTTACATGGAGTAATTACTTTCTTATCCACAATAATAGTCAATACGAGGTCTGTGGATCAATATTGTGTTGATAGGAAAATAAAGAGAGCGGACAATATCAAGTGCCATAGGAGATGGTTACATGACTCATTTATTATCTCTATTCTTTGTTTAAATTGTGATTAAATAATCAAAAAATGTTCTAAGATTTTGTTTTGACGAGTATTTTTAGCTACAAACAGCTTTAATGAGATAGAGATGTAATTACGAAAAATCTCAAGCTGTTCACAAAAGAAGCAAGTAGGAAGAGAAGAAGGGGGATATTCAGGGACGAAAGTATAAGCATTTTCACAAAACCAACTTTAAGATAGCGGATGAAGTTTTCTTGCTCAAACTTTGGCACTTAAAGTAACTAGAGACTCGCTTTTTTCAATGTTTAGAGATGACGTACTTTAAGAAATCGTAAACAATACATAGCTTGTCTTTTTAACTATATGTGGGCCTCGCGTTTAATTTTTAGCAAAAAGTAAATACTAGCATATTGTTTGATACATTAGCATTGCACACTTCTCAAGGACTGCTTTTTCCTTTTTCTCACGACATACTTTTAATTGTTGTTGTACTTGTTGTAATACCACTAGTGTAAGAAAGAATAAACCCTTAATGTATTCACTTCAGCAATAATATTGACCATACCAAATATATAAAAGCATTGTTCTTTTCATCGTCTCCATAAATTTTCTAATCAAATATTTAATCGTAACTCTTTCTCCATTTCACATAATCTTTACTCTCCTTCCCTGAATTCCAGTAATTGCTTGTTTCTGGTGTTATAACCTGGGTAGAGCATTAAGAGAAGCTACCATTTGGATGCCACCTACAAATCTATACAAAATTTTACCGCTCGAGTATGGTGACAGCATTGGGATGCAGTGTTTTCCAGATTTGTGGTATCAGCAATACCACTTTGCTTTACACCGAATTTTAAGTTACAGTCTTATTGTCTCGATAAACGCCTCAATATTTCTTTCGATATTTGACATAGGAAACTCCTGTATCCTGCTAGAATTAATCTGAAATTGCTCGTTAATCGAGATTCGCTTGATTTTGCCCTTACTAGATAAACATGTGCGGACGAGTATTTTAAATACTTGGCTAAATGAGACACAGTAAATTCTTTTAGACTTGACAGTTCTGCTTTGTTTCTTCACTGCTAGTGGAATACCCCTACATCTTAGATGAGTATAACCATTAGTTAGTGGCGTGGAAACATTGTGTCCTCTCTCTTTGTATTTCCCATTGGAACCCTTCACCCAAAAGAAAATAAGACAAGTTTAAATCAGAGTGCTGTGTTACATACAATGTGATGTTTACATCGGTGGTCATCCCATTCCTAATCAAGATTACCTGAAAAGTATAGCTATGCCAGTAGATTCGGAAGTTAGGCGGGGGACACACTATAAAACATAAACAAGATCCCCTAAAGGCATTGCAATCCTCTAATATTTTACAGGATACATTTTAGTTTCTAATGTCATTTTCTATCACCCTAACTGACATGGATATCAAAGTTGGTGTTTGGTAGAGCAAAGCTGGTAATAGAAATCTATCAAGGAAGGGTCTCTAAAAGAAGAGAAAGCCGTTAATCAAGTTTCATGAATTTTCCCCAAGGCTTTATGGTTTTGTTAGCATGTAAGAAGTACTTTCAGCTCCTACTTGGCCCCGTCCTTTGAAAATTTACATTTTAATTGAAGAAGACAAAGTAGATCTGTCGGGAGTATGTTAGTGCTATAGACGATTCACAGTGCTATCAGTAAGCGATCAACAACATTTGTCAGTTTATGTGCAATCATAATGGGCACCATTAAAGACACCATTTTCTAATCAAAGTCTTGAGTTTATTTTTTAATATTCTTTCAAGTTCCTGTTAGCAAGAACTAGTACAGATGCTTAGTGGTACAAGCTGTTGCCACGAGCTCTTAATCTATTGCAAGACAGAACGTTACTTAGAAAGGGAGAAAAAGCAAAATGTTACTTATACCTATATGGCACACAACTGCACAATATCTTAGAGATGGAAGAAAAGTGCCAGTTTTGTGCTGAGAGTATATAAAAATATATTGAAGCATTTAATCCTATCCTGTCAAGGTGCTATATGCAATTTTACTTGTGTCTATTCCCTGAAATACTAGAAGAATTTATCACCTTTTCCTGCAAAGGATATTATACTTTTAGCGTATATTGGGGTGGTCACAGTTATAATTTAGTGCAATGCTCTAGTAAAGCCCTGCTCATCAGGGTTCGACTACCCATCGCCCTTTACTACCCTCATCTGGATGGCTTTAATGTTGTCATCCATTATGTACAAGAAGAATTGCAAGTTTGTCCATCGCCTTATTTACTGAAAGAGTACAATTTTCTTCTCAATGGAGCTTCTACAAATCGGACAGCTATCTAACGATGTAGAACACGTTGCGCATGTCCCATGACCGCACAGAAAGACTACATTCTTGGGTCGGTCTAAGCAAATAGTACATGTGTTGAGAACCTCCATGTCTCTGACTTTAGTTTCCAGTGATTTCAGAGTTTCAAGCAAGTTGACATACTTCGATTCTTCTGCTTTGTATACTGGGATGTCAATAAGGGCACCGTCTGTAGGGACGCAAACATTGAATACAACCCACCTTTATTGTCTTTATATCAAAGAAAGAGAAACCAATCAGAAATTGATAAACACAAAACTAAAACAAAGACGCATAGTCAATGTAGTGTGCTCTTTGACCCTGCGTCCTACAGAACATAGATATAAAAGGATTTCTAGGCCTGCCTCGTTTAGACCGCCTGTATTTCACAAATCTGTCAGACATATATGTGTTAGATTTGACGTTAAAATTTGGAAAAAGGGCGATTGGTGCCCCCCTCAATCTTCCAATGTCCACCCAACTAACCGATTTGGTGCCGATTCCTCAAATCTAACAATAGCTGTGCTCTTCAGGCAATCCCTGACTAATACATACCGATTTCAGAATTTCCACATATTACATGTTGCAATAATCAGGTCATTCCGAGGAAGTCATCGCAAATTAACGCTTACTGCCGTAAAAAAGTATGCCCCGTTTGTGTCCCATACCTTTGTTTTTCATATTCTCAATCATCTTCTTGCAGTAGACACAACGTTTCAGCCTCCATGAGCAGCCTGGGGAAGAACATAGATAATCAAGGTAAACTGTCATAAAAGGGGAAAATAACTAGTTAAACGTTTAACAACCGCAGTCAAAGACTGACAAAATAGAGGATCTACGATTTTGCTACAAAATTCAAGCAGCTCTTTACTATATATTATAGTGCAACAATAAATGGTGATGCAGGAAAGTTATTTTTTAAAATTTGGAATCTGAAATGTGAAACGTACTAACGTTCTTGCTCTGTGCCAACCATGTATAAAACTCTAGCGGTCCCTAAGTCTCCTATTTCGTTCGCGCTTATAAAATAGGAAAGGCACCTTTACCCTTTCTGTTGTACGTTATGACAAAATTTCGTTATTGGATATTGTTGTTGAATTTTTAATAAATCAATATCCATAGAACTATGTAATCAACAAACAAGGCCAAATGAGAAGACAGGCTCTTTTGATTTGCAGAGCAGTTGTTTTCTTTCTTTTTCGTGGACTGACTCCAGAACGGGCAGATGAATGGCATGCTTTACATTTCCATAATGCAGAAGCGTTTTTCCCTATAAAGTTTAGCATAGTTTTGGTTTTCAGTTATGACAGTGCCACATTTCTTTATAGTGCTTTTGGTATTTGAATCTTAAAACTTCAGTAAGACAAATTCTCTTACGTTGTATTCTTTAGCATTGCGCTGTATTTGTGATAAAGTATGACTCAATGTAGAACCTAAAACTAATATTTAGTGATAAAGGAGCAGTGAAAAAGTGCAGATACCTTAAAGTTTTAAACTCGTAAACAACGACGTTCATCATACTGAATACGAAGTTTATTACCTTTCTCGCTATATAATTGAGAAGTCGTGTTATTTATTCTTGCATCTATTGTCAACAAAAAATTCCTTTGCCGACATTTCGAAACTGCTTCAGAGTAGATTCCTTTTGTTATCTGATATCATTGTAAACATTTTGGTAATGCATAGGTTACATTTCCGCCTGCTACCGTTGTATGGTTTAGTGTGATTAACACTACTCTTTAAATGGAGCATAACAAGGGAGTTACGGAACTTTCCAGTTGTCATTTTAAGCCCCCGTCAGCCTCGATCTGGATATTTTACGTCATCAAAACTAGCAAAGGTGGGACTAAAATTTTTGTAAACAACTATCATGTCGGACGAAAATGAGTTC
>JAAAKL020010982.1:0-13970 GCA_010016065.2 Carybdea cf. marsupialis auct. non (Linnaeus, 1758) | reverse complement strand
TAATATTCTCGGTCACCAACTCGCAATTCCCTCACTAAATTCTCAAATGCACCAAGCTGTTCTCTTCGTTGAAAAAATTTGCGTATCCAAAATCGACGTTTTTCTCCTCCTCTTGACTTTTTTTCTGTCAATAACGCACAGAGTAACAGCATATCTTCCTCTTCGGAATCCATTGTATATAGCACTACATGATCAGATACATGATCACTGCCCCTAGTTTTCGCTAGCTTTCGCTAGTTTTCGCTAATTATCGTTAGTTTTCGTTGACACGATTTCGTTAGTTATCGTTAGTTATCCCTAATTATCGCCTAGTGGGAACCGTGCTTTAGAAACAGACGATTTAAAATTCCCTCCTAGGACCCAATCCATTTGAATGTTAATCCGTCAACCAGTACCATTTTATATTCACCGTTACAGCCTTACTGATTTTATACACATTCTTATTTCTCTACCTATTTTAGATGTTCACTAAATGTAGCTCCTGA
Organism: Carybdea cf. marsupialis auct. non (Linnaeus, 1758); assembly: GCA_010016065.2. NCBI lineage: Eukaryota > Metazoa > Cnidaria > Cubozoa > Carybdeida > Carybdeidae > Carybdea > Carybdea cf. marsupialis auct. non (Linnaeus, 1758). The sequence continues at coordinate 13,485 of JAAAKL020010982.1, read as the reverse complement.
GAATCGTGAAACAGCTACAAACGTCCTTACTAGTTTCTTAAGTTCAATCAATAGTGTTGCCGGTGATGAGCTTGAAACTGATACAGTAAGTCTTTCACATTGATATAGGGTATCGGGTAGTCTTTCACTTTGATATAGGGTAACGTATAAGACAGGCAATCAGTAGGTTCTTTAATTTCGCGATATCTCACAATCTCAATTTTTATTATGATTCTTAATCCTTTCCCTCAGATGAGGCACCACTTGAATGAAACCGTGTCCGAAAATGCACTTCGCTTCTTTATTTTAATTGTGAGTGAGCAGTAGATCAGTTGTCAGCACATGTTTCATATCGCATGCTCTTGTGAGACATGGAATTTTATAATTCCTTACTCCAATTTAATGCAGTTTGGTCTGATGGTTGCGTGCTGTGCTGAAGGTATTAACAATATTTCGTTGAGAAACTTTGCAAATTAGAACATGTTATCCATTGTAGGTTTAGAGCTTTGTTTGGAAATTAATGGCCACATGCGCCGTGCAGAATCGTATACGTACGAAGTTATGATGTAGTCTATTGTTCTTTGTAAAGCGCGGGACGCTGGGCTCTAGGAAAACCTTCGCTGCCTTTTATGGCGGCCGAATACTTCAGGTGGCCCACCAATATAAGAGATAATGTGTTTCGCGTTCTGCCCATAAACACTTTTGGGCGGAAAATGACGGGCAAAAGTTTTCGGGAGGAGAGGTTCCAATGTTTTTAGATGATGTTGCTGTTCTCGTAGGTTTCTGCAGTTTTTCGCCTCTAACATATTAGGAAAAGAGATGTTTTTAAGTGTGTGCAGAGGTAAAGCTTCCCAAACCATATCCGGACTTGGGGGTGTTAGGCCCGTGACTATATATTTCCCCAGGTATTTCGTTAACGACATGTCCAATCTTTGTAGACGTTCTCACTTTACTTTAAATATATCCTTGAGTATTTTCAAAACAAAATGTCAAAGTTTTGATAATGATGAAGCCATAGTTACCCCCTACAAAGAGTCAACCACAAAGAACACGAAATTTGTGCAGATAAAAGCACTGAAGATACACCTGTTTTTTTTTGGCAAAAATCAGGTAAATTGCTTGTTATCTTGCTCCTTACACTCAATTATATCTTAAGTACATTTGAAACCTTAAAAGGTACGCTTGTTCTACGCTTTGCAAGCGAACGCTATTGCTAAATTGGCTTCGAACGATATTTAGTCAGTTGTCAACGCCAGACTGTCACGTGACGTCACAACGTTCAATTTCAACAAGAAACCCTTCTTTCTTTAGGTGAAATATGAATCAATGGACATGTCAAGGACCATACCAAAGTAACAAATTCTCACAGTAATTTGCCTTGACGTAGCTTCTAAGGATTCAGCACCTGTTCTTGCTAGCTAAGCCATTTGCATTGAAATAGTGTATGGAAATATTCTGAGAGCTCTCACCGTTGTTGGTTTGTTGAAATAATCCCCTATTCAAATACCAAGGCTAGTGTTTCTTGACCTAATCGTCTTTTGTATTTTCACACAGAACTAGAAATTAATCCCATGGGGCTTAATACGGGCGTAACAAATGTGCGGATGCAAGTCGTATTGGGTTTATAGGCTTTGAATTATTACGATTGCCTAATAGACAATGTTGAACTTCCCTTTTCTGCTGCCTGTTTTGCAACACTTCAATTGGTCAATATTTAGTATTGCTTGACGTGACTGTGCAGCCGGAAATTTGGCCTACACAACATTGGTTTGGTATGAAGTCATGAAAGAGGACGACTTAAGCAACGAAGGTAGTAGAAGTAGAGCTATGTCGATCATGTAGGACAGGTAGGCCATTCCCTTCGTAGATTTATCTACAATTAATGCACATGTCAGTTAGTATACAGGGATGCGCCATCCCTGTACCACCTTGGTAAGTAAGGATCTGTCTATTAGTTCAAATTGTAAACAGGTTCCAACTTCATCTATAAAGAGAGTGAAGATTATCTTCATTTCTCTCTTTGTCCTATCTGCAGTTAGCATCTTTTAAACCGAAGTCTGGTAACCAGTTCATCCAAATGCCGTTTCCAGTAAATTACGTTAGCCGATGTGTACGAGCAGTCCCTTATAATCGTGAAGATAACCCAAAGTAAGTTTATTTCTTATAACATATTCAGGTCATGGATCTTTCAATTATGCTAAGTGTTTTCTGTTTCCATAAAGTACTTTGTTCTTAGCCCTATTTATAACTCTGCCACTGATCAATCCCAAGCAAAAGGCAAAAAGGAATAGCTCTACACACTCATTTATGCTTTCATCAATAGATTATTGTATCATCTTATGTTTACAGTTGAGTATGATGGGAAAAGATTTACTGGCCCGTCCAAACAAATAGCAAGTAATGTAAAAGGCACCTTCTGACCGGTTTGGACGGTTACTCTTGGTATGAAGGCACTCTTGTTGATGTAAAAGCAAATTTATGGAAGGAAGGCCAACTCCTTCTCACCGTGTTGCCATATTTCATATTCAATTGTTGTACTAAAGCAGGAGAATAGAAAGTTAGGTACATACGAATCTTGGAAAAATCAGATGAAAGTAGGGAAAACACAGTAGGAAAGTCAAGATAAGACAGAAGAAAATCAGAAAAGAAAAGAGAAAAAAAATAAAGAATACTCAGAAGAAATCCAGTGAAAAACAAGAAAATATAAAAAAAAGACAAGAAAGTGGGGTAAAGGCGGAAATACGGAAGAAAATCAGGAAGTGACAAAAGGAAAATCAAGACAAAACAGAAGAAAATCAGGAAAAGACGGAAGAAAACAGTAAAAGACAAGAAAATCAGAAAAGAAACAGAAAGTCAGGAAACAAGGAAGAAAATCTGGCAAAGAACTTTAGGACTGTGGCCCGGTTATATTGCCGACGGTCATTATGAACTGGCTTTTGCTTATAATATAGTTTCATTTGTCATTCATATAATAGTATCTTACGTTATTACTCCCTGCGGTAAAAATCAAACTCTGTCACTCTGAAAAGATTCTTTCATATCTGCTTCGGATATGCATATGATAATGAGAACTGCAGTTAGCACACACTTAATAGCCAACACTGATTTGATAATTGGAGCTTACGAGGTCCACGTGTCCATCATTTTGACCACGCCACAAAAAATGAAAACGGACAATCATGGGTTCATTGGTACGATGCACCAGTGAATTGTATAAGTGAATGCTATTTAAGACCACCTCTGAAATGCCTCTAGTTTTTGTTTAACTTAACAGGCGTTTCTTGACACGGATAGTATGCTATGCTTCATTAGATACCAGTGTTTTACTGGATGAAATGCCGTTGATGTAAACTGATGAAGTAAAGTGTTTAATTCACATGATCGACAGCAATTGCATTTTTCTATTAGAAATAAAAAAGAATTACTTTGGTCATGCAACATTATTTAATCGGTTCTATGTGTTTCTTTTTCAACAAAATGTACGTTTTACATTATGCTTCCCATTGAAAAGCTTCCTTTCCACTGAGGCCACTTTTCAGCTGCTTCAGCCAATTGGTCCGTCAGACGGCAGTTGATGTATTCGTGTTGTTTCCTTTATATCATAGTGTTTTTTTAACTTCACCTTCAGCTAAAATACTCAATCAATAAAAGTTGGAATGATAAAGGAGACCACTGATACAACGGGGTAGATATAAGGGTGGTGGTTGTGTCTGCTCCATGAAGAGATTGAGGTTACTGGTGTAGGGTTCACTCTTTGCGATGAAGCTGGGGTCGATGTCTTTTTCAGTACAATTTTTCGTATTTTTGACTGGTTTTCACCTTCTCCTCTAAGTAGGACTGGCCCAATTCCTTTAAGAAGAGAAACGTCCGTATTCACTTTGCTCATGTGTTGGAGCGCCTCCAGCTGGGAGCGGTAACATGAAATTGAATTTTCAAGTGGTTCTCTCCTCTGTATTACTTTGCAGGCTACGAATTCTAGCAAAATTACTATCAGCAAAATATCTGCATCGTGAAATAAGGTAAGAGTCATAATTATGTTGCCGTGCATAAATTAGGGTCAGCGAACCTTCGAAGTGGGGGGAACAAATCAACAGGCCACCCTTGACGAGCATCGTAAGTTCCTCCCATTTTTAGTAATCTTAAGTACCGTTCTCTATTTTCAAGTTTTAAGGTGAGGTTTCCTGTACCAGTCGGTTTGGAATTGTATGTACAGTAACATTTACCCATACGAACTTATAAGTGACTTCTAAGTTTTGGACTAGTAGAGGAGCTTAACAAATAATTATTTACTTTGTGTATTGTGAATATTGTCTTTATTATTTGCGGGATGTCAATAAATTTTAAAGAGGCAATAAACGTTTTGTCACTGTAAGTGTGAACGCCTCACCGATTCGAAGTAACTTTTCGAGTCTGTTCTGAAACGAATTATGCCACATGCATGGTTGGTATCCAGGTCAATTTGAACTGCGTGGATTGGAAGTTTCACAAACAAGACAATGTTTTATCTAAAGTAGGGTGCCTTTACTCGCCATGTTTACTAATATTGACGCTGTTGTTTCTTCACGTTTCTTACCTAAGGGAGAAGGGTGGTGCGTACGGCAGTGGAGCTCGGCTTGGTGGAGGTATCTTTGGGTTCTTTTCCTACAGGTACGGATAACGTAGAATGGTCGTTGTAAATTTGTAGATAGAGTTGCGTAAATGCTAAGAAAGCATTTCGTCGAGCTTCTTTTATTTGTTATTATACAAGTAGCATTTCTAGAGTTGAAACACGTTTGTAGATGATATCTAGACAAGATTTGAACAGGAAGGGTAGAATAAGTACTCAGGGTAAAGGGGGTCAAAAGACACAGGGAAACATGATGACAGGTAAAGAATTGAAAGTTAACCTTTAGATTTAAAGCGTAAATTACACTTTGAATACCTCATCCAGCTAGATTAGTTTACCACTCTGCGAAGGATATTTTGTGATATTGTAATGTCTATTTGCATCACAGGGTTCGAAAAGTAGCGTAGGCTGCTATTTTATACTGTTTCTCCAACGTCTTGAAATAGCTAGAAAGAAGTGCATGATGTTTATACTCTTTTGACTTATAAGGCAATGGTTTGCGCACAACAGTTGTAAACGAGTCTAGGATGTAACTGTGACAGCATTGTTCCGTGATAGAACTTTGTATTTAGATAGTTTCAATCGCTATGAGCGTTATCAATCATGCCACAGATGTGTCTCTCGCAGATATTATGATATTTTACATGATTTCATTTTGTTTAGGGAACGGAACGAAGGTTATGGACCTGCCACGGCTTAACAGATATCCTCTGCAAACTGCAGTTTGTTGTGTACAATGGTGCTTTGATAATATGTATACTTACATAAAGTTAATATTTTCACAAAGTATCGAGGAAGCCCCCTCTAGTACCAGTCTTGGGGCTTTCTTCGTCACCTGTCAGTACAAGTGCGGGAGTATTTCTTATAGATGCTTCCTCTCCGTACGTTTAGTTAGCGTGTTTCGTAAGGATTTCTGTTAAACCAGGCTACTCTCGCAGCCACCAATCTCCATATTATGAGCCTTAGTTGCAAATATTCTCCATTCCATATGTAAGATTTATTTTATAATGAGTTGACTGGGCACATAATAATATCACATCTCTTGTTTATTATCATCAGAGATCCAAACACTGTCAACACTCTTAAAACGTTTAACGACGCCGTCAGCTGGGCGTGCAGTGGCGACTTTTCAAATGATGATATCGACGAAGCCAAGTTGTCAGTTTTCTCAGCAGTAAGTTATTGAACGACTATGTTAAGCCATCATCGTAGTACTTGTGGAAACACGGGTCGTTGTGATTATTTGAGGTGTTGGTTTAAGTATGAGATTTATTCCAGGGTTTTCAGAGCTAAATGTTGCGGGAGCCGTGGCGACCGCGGCGACCGTTGCATTAGCTGCTGTTGGCTTGACGCAACGCCAAGGGTCATCAGCACGGGTAGTGGCCCTTTTAAGTGTAACTTATCAACAGCTTACGCGGATGCTAGTCTTAGTTGAAGGTCCTACCTATGATGTATTGACAACTAATAAGTGATATACATACCAGATTCTAAAGAGGTAACTTTCGTAGAGTAGAGCACTACCGCCTTGCATTTGCCGGACCAATACTGTTAAAGCTTGAGTTAGTGCTCTGTGCTTATCTTATGTGAAATACAGATGGTGTCTATATTTAGCATACAGAATGAGAAATTTGCGGGATAGTTGGAACGCTTGCCCATCCCAACGGGTGTGTATCCCGAAAGTGCTTCAATTTAAAGATCTTGCTACAATACCATGTCAAGGAAGGGTACTAGTATGCTTGATATGTTAATCGCCTACTTCGTGTCCTGTAACGATTACTAGTGACGTGGCATAAAGACGCTCTGTAGAAAAGAGAAAGTCTATACCCCGATCAACACGAGTTAAGATTTGTGTGAACTAGCGATGGAATCCTTGTACTGTTTAAGTATTGTCTTGTGTTTGTACTCTTTTAGTCTGACACTCCTCAGTGTAAAGCCGCCTAAAGTACGATATGCTTTTCCAAAGCGCAGTGAGGTGTAATATATAATATATGACTTGTCCTTCCTTTTTCGACCTCACTTTGACGCATTTTACCTTTGAGTAGTGACAGGTAAAGAAATTTCCGATAATTACTGTAAAGTCTTTTGTGCTATTTTGTGTATTTTATGTTTTGTAACATAAGCAACGTTCTTATTCGAATGTGATACTACTTACCTTAAAGTAATAAAGAATTGAATCTGAGATTGTGATGCTATGTTTCCTAGACCTTAGTTAAGGGCGAATATTGATATATCGATAAAATATCAAAGATTAAAAATCAACTAAAGCAATCACACGAATCGAACATCAATGTTTTAGCCTTGTCTAGAATAGAGTAACATTTGCTTGCAAAACCTTTATATAGAAATGAACTCTGGAGAATGTGTAAGAATTTATTTCTTGTATTTTCTATACAGGAATGAGAATTAAAGATGCTACATTCCGTTGAGTTTATCATGCTAGAGACCCCATCTGCTTGTAACCAACGTGGCGAATGTCACAAGTCGCAATATATGTTTTGGTACCATAAACGTTGAATTCGCTTATCTTTATTATAGGTTGATAGCCCAGTGTCACCCGCCAACAGGGGAATGCTGTTATTCACGGAGCGTATCACTGATGAAATGCGACAGCTACACAGGGATCGATTATTCGCTGTTACCAAAGAGCAACTTGTTGATGTTGCGCACAGGTTTGTTACTTTATGGTCGTTTATGATAGACATAGGGTGTGGACTTATATGATGAAGTGCATATGCTGTCATTGACTTCCACCCGATTATTTAATCAGTACGGGTTGTAACGCGTAGTTGAGGACCCTCTTCCCAAACTTTGACCTTCTGTGTATATTTTGAGCCACCCGCTTCCACGTGTCACCCATATGCGTATGATGTGATCCCTCCATCCCTCTTAACCTTCTATATTCACGAGCTGTCGAGTCTGTTAACCTGATGATTCACTTGTTATCGTGTTGTCTGACAGCATACCCTGCCCATCTGTGTCTTAATATGTTAATGTTAACAGTGGCACAGGTAACTCTTGTTAGTTGCTAGATCCAGGTGTTTGTCGTTATATATTCCAGTCAAATACCCAACATACTACGTTCTGTCTTCTTTAGGTCCGCCACCAGGAGTTCGCTTGAGCTCGACGCCCGTGTCTCACAACCTTGCCTCTTCGGAGAAAGTGCATATTCCTTCAAGAGCTTCTTCTTCTTCCTTATCATACTGTCTTGACTGGTTTTCATAACGCAGTCATTGTCCTTGCCATAGCTTCATCCGATTAGCAGTATAACGTACGAGCGTGTGTCCTCAATTTCTTATGATGGCTTGCTTCATTTCCTATAAGAGTGTTTCTGTTCTGAAAGAAGTAAATGCGATGGTTCCTATACCATAACCTATTAGCCTTCCTTTTCTTTTTGTTTGTGACGTAACGGCTAAAGGTATGATCGGTTCCTAGAATGCGCCTTTTGTGCCTCAAATATTGAGGTGCAGTGGAAAATAATCCCTTTTTGAAATACTTTCTAAAATTGATTTTTTTTTCTCCGAGAGTTCTTTTTATCCCTTTCCTCAAATATTGAGGTACAGCCGATACAGTAATATTATGTAGTTTCTATAATCGTGGACCAATAATTATCGTAACTTGCTCATTGTGAAACGCTTTCTCAAGGATATTTTACACAGTAGTTTGGATACCTGTTACTTCGTGTTTAAAAATCAAGTGGGCATTTCGAAAGAAGACATTTTGAACCAAGTAGCACTGGCAAAACTATACAGAAGAACGGCGGTGACATTGACAGTCATAGCAACACGTTGCATGGGTTGTTAGCCACTTGAATTTTTTCTTTACACTTTAAACCTGAGGTAGCTGTGGTTTTTTTACGATTACTATTTGCACATTTTTAATTTATTACTGCTCGCTCAAATTAGGTATTAGCAAGTAGAACTATCAATCCATTCATAAATATGTCTTTTTTATATAAACATCTGGCAGTATTAATAAGCCCCATTATCATTTCTGCAAGCGATAGGTTTATTTCATTCAGCTTTTATTAATACCTTTTATGCTCTTTTAGATACCTTCTACCCGGTATGCAGATCGAATCGTCAGCTATTATTGGTGCAGAAAGTAAGGACTTTGATAGCGACGACACTTGGAAAATTAAAAAGGAGAACATCGATGCATTGGTGGCTTAACAGAACCAAATCTGTCAACACTTGTATTTCTGACATGGGAATGATCGAGCATTGGCAAATGATTGTTATGAGTGATATTTATATATAGGCAAAGATTGTAATTTAGAGTTGGCACTCGTACTTTCCTCCTCGCAAAGAGACAACGCCGATACTAGTCTTAGCTCCAAGTTTTACGATTCGCGTATCATACCAACACCAATTCATAGAAATACAAATATATGTAGAAGACCAGATAAGATGTAAAGCAATTGTCGTCATCATGGTCATCACATTCAATGTTTTATGTGTTTTAGTAGCAGCTTTCTGACAACTTGAACTTTAAAAAGTTGTCTTTTATGCAGCTTTTGTACCATTATTTTTAATATCGGTAGCAAACTCGGAGGAATCAAAAATTTGTTCTTGATATTTCCCCGTAATCCTCGTGTATTGATGCTCATTTATAAAGCAGTGGAGACGGCCATTGCCCGAGGAGAAATATGAAGATTGTAGTGCAAGAGTTAGCCTTTGAGGATTTTTAACTGCTTTAATTCAGTGCTTTGAAAAACAAGCATAGTATTTTTTTATTACTGCGATATTTACTTCCTACAAATAAACAAAGTTAATTGTCGAATGTGGGCAACAAACCCTCACTGGGTAAGGTTTTTGAGGTAAAAGGTAACCGTATTGTGAACGAGGAAATATCGGACCAAGTATTCTGGCAAGCTACACTCATAGGGTTAGGGTATATTTCATATTTCAGTATATTTCAGCTACACAGGCGCACGTCGAAAACGGAGTGAGCAACAACTATATTTTACTTGCACCCTTTGAGTGAGTGTTTTGTGATATTTAAACTAATTTGGTACTTCCGGTTGAGATTATTCGAATTATACAAAATTTGGATTTGATCCAATGGCTCGACATATTGGCTATAAGTTCTGGCGTTCATAAAGATGGAAAGTTAATACTTATCAATATCAAAACCCAGACTAAAACTTTTAAAGGAAGCATGACGGCAAATATGGTAAACACTGGGCTATCGTATTTGTAAGTATATGAGATTTACACCCGGATTGTCTGTTGCTACGATTTTAAGAAAGTTTGTATTCCATTGTCGTCGTGTACATAGGCGCCGAGTTTTAATTTTCCTAGGGGGGAGGGGGTGCAAACATAAAAAATGTTTGAAAACCGGCACATGTTCTCTAAGCGAGTGATTCTCAACCTATTCTGGATTCTCGACGCCACACCCCCCCCTCCCCCCCCCCTCAAGTTCAAACAGCACATTTTGGTGGTAGTTTTGTGTGAACGAAAACTTCGAAATTCGTACTTGACAGTTAATTGACATCGAAGTGTGAAAAGTAGGATGTACTCATGGCAATTCATGAAAATGACATAACTACTAAATACTGGATAACAAGTTGAAAACAATAAGGGCAGTTTGCCTAAAACAAAAAGTACGAATTTTCCGAGAGGGACTAAACCCCCACGTAATCGGCGCCCGTGGTCGTGTAGTGGTTTTTAGTAATGGACAGCAAGTAGTCTGAAAAGTAGCATATTTAGGAGAAGGAATATTTGTGTTACTTCAATCAAAAGGGAGTATTCCTCCGTGTCAAGTAAAATTGCCATGTGAATAAACATTTGGCATTAATGATCTGCACCATTTTTCCGTGAGGTCGTCTTCTCCTGGAACCCTTCTGTAAGAAAGCATTAATTTCATGTTCTGTCAAAATTTAAAGACCATTTTAACACACCTCGGGAACTGCACTTGTACAAAACCCGAGTTGGTGAAGAGAAGATTATGAACAAAATGTGATTAATGAAAAGTTAATTGAACATAAATAAATCGGCCTAGGTGGTTTGCTTTTTTGCTGCAGGTGCAGGTAAATTTGATTATCTTCGTTTGCAATTTAGACAGAGGTTGCCAAACTTCTTGCATGTAGGGGGTACTTCTTGGCTCAGCACGGGGAAGCATTCTTGCAGAATAACTCGATCTCATTTTCTTCACATAGTTCTCCTTGATTTTAAAATTGTGAATTCGACAAATGAGCAACTTTGTTTTCCATGTCTACAAAAATTTGTGGGTCGAAATTTTGAAGTAGGACAACCTGTGTTTTTTCAGAAGTAGGATTATCTTCATGTTACCAGATATAGGTCATTCTTATTGTTGCGATACGAATTTGCTTTGTTACTTCGTTTAATTGATTATTGCAATTTTCTTTGGGGGGGGAGCGTTCTTTCCTCACTTTGGGTCGTGCCGGGGAGGGATCACAGATCTTCAAATACGTCAACAGGTTTAACGGCGAAGCTGAAGTTATGTCATTGCTATGGAACCTTGGTATGGAGGAGGGGGCTAATGAGCCTCAACAATCATTCGCACTAAGCGTATTCTGCCGAGGGTCCCAGACCCTCCAAGACTTCCACTGAACTTGTCCTAGGGAGTTGTACTTTCTCCATTATAAACGTACTCAATTTACATTAAGGTTTTCTGACTATTGTATTACTCTCTTGTGTCTGTCGGCCACTGGAAGACAAGAAGGGTCTTTGTGTTTTGCAATCACTTTTAACAATCGACTCAAATAAGTTGTCAAATAAGTACTTCTTGGTCAAGTTGATCAACTTATCAATTATACGCTCTAAGCTACCTGATACGTTTCCATGGAGTATACAGATAGTTGGCGACGGACTGTTGGATGTAATCGCCTTGTTGTTCTTTTCGGCAGAGATGAGACTAACAACACCTGCTACAAATGATAGAATTGGTAGACTTTTCCAAACAGATATAATAAAATAGAGTCTACATTCGGTGTTTTTGGAGCCGCAATTGTAATATAAGTTTTAATAGCTTTGACCTGCGCCTACTGTTCCTTATTCGAAGTAAAATACGATGTTCAGACTAGAAAAAGCTTTAACTTCCATGGGCAATTTATTTCCACAATTTACTTTCAACGTGTTGTAGGTAACATTTTTTCTCTAAAGAACCTCATGTGCACGGTATGGGAGCTGGTCCGAACACATGACTTCCTTACACTCTTACATTGCCAAAATAGTTCATACGTAAACCTAATTGTATGTACTTGATACTGAAAGTTTAACTAAGTAAACCTCAATTTTTCAACAACATATATCTTCGTGAGTGTTGCTTCTAGATTGAAACCAATAAATTAATCTATGATTTGTATTTATGCATTCTATTCACCCATTCTATTTTTTTCGTTCCACTCATTTCTCATATTCCCATACTGCTGAAGGACGAGTACTGAAGATAGACCCTAGAAAAACAAAAAGTCATCAAACTTATGAGGAGAATCATTGTCTTTTCAGTAACACGTAAACGTTTTTCGGTATGACTGTTGGTCAATCTCCTCACTCTATCTAGAGACCATACAAAGAATCAAGGTCAGTTAAAGAACCCGTTATTAAAATGTTACTCGAGGCATACAGCCGGGGTAAATACTAGCTAGTAAATACTAACTAGTAAATGCTAACTAGTGATCTTTTGTAACAGAACTGGAGACTGCTATGGCTGACTAGCAGTCTGTCGTGCCATCACCGCTCGAACAGACAGATGCGCGTTCGCCAGAAGTCAAGTAAGACAATTTAGTAACCTCTTTTGATCTTGCATTGACTGATTGCACTTAACAACATAAAAAGTTAAGTTTATCGTTTCAGTGTTGTCAATTTTCCGAATAGATCTTTTGGTTTGACGAAATTTCACACTAGTGTTTAAGCGCAAAGTCCTCTTAATTACAGGAAAAGGTGCTTTCATATACCAAACTTTGCAAGGGGGAGGACAGGCTATACAATATGCATACGTGTCCCAAGCAGCCTTACGATGATAGGAATTAAAGCATGAATCATTGGAGTTCCCCATTTGCTTCCCCTTTCAAGTTACAGAAAATGAACAACAAACATTTGAAGGAATCAAGGCTTTTTTATGATGCACATTCTTTTCTTGTAAGAAGCTCTGTAATTGTTTTCGGCCTCGAGTAAACAGAGCTCATCAGAAAATTTGAAATTCTTTGAGCCGAACGACATTCTGATGACAACGTTGCTGGCTCTGGACCTTCACAAGGGATTCGAACAATCTGAAGCATAGTAAGGTTAGTGGTTCAATCTGGCTAAAAGAAATAGAGATGAAACTGAAAGAGACCATTTAATGAGAGCAGCCCCACTGACCTTCATTCTTGTCTCCTGAGACTAACTTTAGTATTTGGCAAAACATCAAGAAAGGTTGTCACCAAGTTGTAGCTTTGTAGTACAAATATTGTAAATCAAAGAACTTTTGTAATTTCAGTCTTCCAATGCGTCCTCACAAGTTGAGCAATGAAGGTTGATTTTTAACTATATATTGTCAGTATTTACATTGCACTGGTGGCCAAAATTTATGTACCACCCAACTTAGCTGCTCATCTACGCGGTTGATGAGCTCACAACATTTGATGTTGTCAACATGACTTTCTAATTTAAAAATTTAAAAATGGTGAAAAATCTTTGGTCAAATGTCACTCGCCGCTGGAAATGTTTTCCCATGCCAAGAAACATTCCGATGCCAAGAAACATGCAACTTTGACCAAATGACCTCCATGGGTGGATGGGGTTCCATGACAAAAGTAAAGAGAACTTTAGAATTCCAGAGATGACAGGTATCATGGTATCTTAAAGCCTTTTCGTCAAAACTCTTCAGAGATACACGTTGAACTAGATTAAAGAATAAAATTTCTGGTTTATATACAATTTTCCATGGAAAGTGGC
>JAAAKL020010981.1:0-13970 GCA_010016065.2 Carybdea cf. marsupialis auct. non (Linnaeus, 1758) | reverse complement strand
AGAGACTAGCAAATAATTAAAGAACGTACAGATATTTTTGGTTATATGTTTTTGATATTTTTGAGCGTGCGGCGCACACCCAGCACAGCTGGAGAATACGCCACTGGTCTGCACAAAGGTGATACACATCAGGACCCATTCATTTATTAGGTTAGGCTCGCACTGTTTTTCTGAGTTTGTCTGAATCGTAAGCCATGGATATGTAAGTTTGTAATTCGACTCGAATCAAACTTATCATCAGGACTGATCTGCCTTGATGACCTTATGAATGAGTGATAATACAAAGTTGCTTTTGCTTTTCGATGTCTTGCAAGAAATTGAAGTTTTCGAGGGAAATACTGTTCACAGCAAAATAGGACCCAAAATGGCGCCCAGTCATTTGTTGTGACGGCACACACGGTCGAGTCTCATGACCTTGCGTGTTTTCGGTCACTGATCTAAAAAAAATTGATCTAAAAAACTGCTCTAAGAAACATTCTTGGTCCGTTCGCCGTCTGGTGATCATTTGCCTCGTTTTCGGAGAAGCTGCCTCGATTCTGTTGCTCTCTGACCACGGTTGACCAGATCAGTGATAGAGATGTGGAGGTGTACTGCTAACATGCCTGCAAAGCGGGCAGACCTTATCTGATCGTATTATAACTACGCAAAGATAGGCTATTTAAAGCGGTATATTTCACTTATGAAGCCACTTGTAGGTAGCAAACCGTAGCATCAAGGCAGACCGTATGTAATTCTATTGATTTGAGGCTGTGGAGATTATAGAAGGAGAAGATTTCACGATGGACCCCTAGGCCATCATGGAACATGGAACTAGTAGTCTACCGTACTCTTCACGCCAGTTTTCAGGAGTGCCTCAATACGGGGTGAATCTTGTAGCTTTGTATTTGTGGCATGACAGGTCTGACAGGTATAGGTTGTCATAAGGGATGGGACCCTTGGTGGCGCACACGGACAGATAGTTGTGCTAGCGCTTTCGGGATTGATACAAATCCAGATCCAAAGTAAAAACGCGCATGTTGAATACAAGTACAGAAGAAAGGGGGAAATGCGAAAGGCCAGTAGTTCATTTGTTGTGAAGGACCTGGAAATCTCGTTGGGGATAGGAGCACAAAAAGAACCGAAGGTTTGATTTTGTAGTTGCATTGCAGTTTCTCATTGGACGAGGAATGAGGAAGTTCTTTCTAGTCGCTTGTTGATGTAATACAGTATGTATAGTGGTACTTTTAAGGGACAGGCCTTACCCCCTCGTTTGCCTTCTGTGGAAATTCTAGAACGCTGTTTTGTCTCAGGTTTCATCATATGGTTTGATTTACTATAATGTTTGGTTTCTTCAAGGAAATTCTTGCCAGTATACTCTGTAAGCCAATGATTGTAAAAACAAATTAAAACGGTCAACTCGTAGATATGAATGGGTGCTTCTAACAAGTTCACTTAGGGTTAGGAATAGGACGAGGGGCACGGGTTCAGGTTATTTCTAGGATTAGTAACGCCCGTACCCACTAAACACAAGTTAACCAACAGATCAATTGACCCCTCCAGCAAGTAAAATAGTATACGACTTAATAGAGCACAAAGAAAGGTAAAACCCTGGTGAACCTAGAAGATGATCCTATAATTTACAGGTCTGGCACTAAAAATACTGAAAAGTCTCTAGCCAATTGTATACAAGAGAGATCACAAAGCCTGATGAGATTAAAAGCTTGAATGCAAAGTAACCTGGGACATGGGACTTTTAGCAATTAACGTCAGCTGTCTTATAAAATTTCTCATAATATATAGTCCGATGATAATTCCAGTATCCAATGTAGGGTATGGGACAACAGGTTTTATTTAATGTTTTAACCCAATTCATATTCCTCATAAGAACCTACTTACTTACTTAGTCCAAATGCGACCACATGCTTTTTCCAAACTATTCTTTTATCTATTTATGTATACAGTGTCACAAGGGTCACCCTCCTTAGCTTATATTGCCTCCCCTCTAGTGAGCTACCCAGGTTCTCGCAATGCAACAGGGCATATTCAAGAAAAATACACTCAAACATTATTTCTGACGTTAAATGATACGACAAAATTAACTTCTAAAATATACAAAACAACAATATTCACGTAAATTGCAGAATCTGGTTTGCTCTGGTTTAAAAGTTACTTGATGCAATAATAGTTCAAATGCTCAGTGACGTTCAAGTTCTGCTTTGACTCTTTAACACTGTGATTTTGAGTTCTCCTTCAATCATGAAGAGATGTGATCCTTCAGAGGCTGTAGATTCGACCAGGTTTATTTAGTCTGGTAAGATTCTTGGAATTAACCCAGCCAAGTTACTTTACTACAATTGACTCCCTAAGCTGTTCCTCTCCTCTTTTCCATGCACATCCGAATATATATGCTTCTCCCTTTGTTTCCCGTATCTTCTCGGACATATGTTGCAAAGTTGTACTTCATCAGTGACATGTGGTTGTTACAAAATCCAAATTCTTTTAAAGTGTTACATCATTTAATTGTTGTATCTGATTGCATCATGACATGCAGGTCCTCTGTTGTGTCTCTACAAGCATCTTGCCTCAGTACCTTCAGGTAGCTTTGGCATGGTCTTCTTCTAACCCTGGTCCAGTGACTGTGAGTTGGTTGCCACAGTGCAAGTTTGTGGGTTCTCCTCTCTTGGTGATGGTAGCAGTGGTTAGCAAGCTGCCTTCTTTATGTTACTATTTTGTTTCCCACTGCTGGCAGGTCACCATACAGCTCAGCTTTGGTGGTGGTGTGAGCTCCATTTCACATTCAGCACTTTCCTTAGCATGCAGGTGTAGATACCATTCAAAGTTACTGTCCAGCTCTCACATCCATATATCAATATGGACTCAATAGCAGCCAGGAAGAATCTGATGATCAGGCCCATTGACATTCTTGACTCATATTTCTCATTTTGTCTAGAGCTTGCTATGCTTGTACCTTCCTGTATGTATTTCTGAACCTAACATGACTGAATTATGTGGGATAAATACCAACCGAGCTGTGTTGGCTATTTTTGTGGCAAGCCTTCAACACTACAGTATGTAGAGTTGGTAGACAATGGGTCTAATAGGCCAACTCTCTTTGGTTGTTTTTCATGGATTTACAAGTATAATTTACCCGGGAAACAATGACTTGAATTGACTTTTTGACTTAATTGCCTAAACCTTCATGGGCCTTTGCACATTCCATCTTGACATAATCTTTCAATATGGCACAGTCCTTTGCTTTGCATTAAGTGGTGAGAACAGGGGCCCCCCACATTTTCCTGTATTTAATCTTGCAAATTACTTATTTGGTCATCCACATCTCCTACTCCCTTGAGAGTCTCCTTTTTATAATCTTTTGACAAAGTCCCTATCACCTCGTCGATTCTCATGTCAAAACCAGAACAGTCTTTGCTTTTTTATCATATTCAGGATATCTTTCTTTACACCAAGCATCTTCCTATTGTCAGCAGCTAGTTGGCACCTGTCTATTCTTGTTTTCCCGTCCATTGCTCTGAGGCAGTCATTTTCAAAGGCAATCAATTTGTGAGCATTAGCTGCTTTTAGGGCCAAGGGTACAATTAGCTCATAATACAGTGACAGCTTTATACAGTTTGGCATTTCTTTCCTTGACGAGACATTCTTTCTAAGTCTTCCAAATGCACTACATGCCGGAGCTATGTGTCTTTTTATGTACGTCATCTGTAGTGTTTTGGACAACTGATCCCAGGAATGCAAATCTTTTAACTTGGTCAATGGGGATACCCTCAATTCAGATACTGGGCAAATGTGCTGGGGAGATGATGTTGCACTCACTGGCGTTCATCTTGAGGGTCCACTTTTTACAAGCCTGTTCTTTAGTCCAGGTTTTCAGCTTTTCTAGCAGAGTGGAATTCAAAGTAATGCCATTGGCATATCTGATATCAGTTGTCAGACCTTCTGCAAGGTTGAAATCTCATAAACTAGATGTTTCATCCATCACGAATTCAAGAAATATATTGAACAAGGCGGGGGAAAGAAAATATCCTTGACAAACACTGGAACTTTAATCAAACCAATTGGTGAGTGTGTTAACGATAATGACAGCTCACCTGGTGTTGTCATACATATACTTGATGGTGTTTAAAAGTCTTGGACTTAAACCAATCTTCAAGAGCATTTTCCATAGTGCTTTCCTCAATATAGTGTCAATTGAAATGAATGAAGTGGAAGTTTTTACTTTATCCTTTTAGCATCTTCTTTCCCCTAGGTGTTAAGAGGATTGACAGTTTGTAAGAGCTCTCCATCTAGCTCTATTTACAGTGTCCTCATCCACTAGTCCCAACTGTGTCATGTCCTCCTCCACATTGTCGAGACATGTCTTCTTCAGTCTTCCTCTGAGATGGTTTTCCAGGGACTTTCATGCAAAGTACCGCTCCATGCCACGTTATCCTTGAGTTCTCTGAGTACCAACTCTAGCTAGAACAGTCCACATCTCATTGCTACCATTTCACTGCTCACTCCATTACTCCATCAGATGTCAGCCATGTACCCATCAGGTCGGGTAACATTGATAAGGAGGGTAACATTGATAAGTTCCGTCAAACTTCACATTAAGCATTAAAACTCACTTTTCTTACACCAGTGACAGTGCTGCAGCCTCCTATTGGTTTAGGGAGGTATTTGCATATGCTCCCGTCAGGTGGGGCTTCCGGGGTGGGGCTTCTGAGGTTGGGGTCAAAAGTTGGGGCCAGACTGGAAACTTCATTTTGCGCGGGCAATTTAATTATACCATGTAGCGCTCTGCGCAGTTTAAAACAAAGCATATCTGAATTTGCGCGGCTATTTTACTAAACAATATATTAAACCTGACCGTGGGCAGCGTAAAATGCGCGGCGAGGTCCCAAAAGCGTGCAGTAGACTGCGCGTGTGAGATATTGCGCGCCTGTGAGAAATATTCCAGTGTGGAGTTGGGGCAGGTGGTCCATATAATTTTACAGGAAAAAAATTTTTTTTCTGCTGTTGCAGTACATATATTTGAAAACGTAACAACTTTATGCGTTTGCTGCACATCCACAATAATTTGTTGCATCAGCTCCATTCAGGCAGAAGGCGTGATTCCAGTGATCACAATGATCACACCCTTCCCAGTCAATCTCTTCCAAATCATCACATGGAGGGAATTCCAGTGAGCAGATGACGCATTCAGCAAGATTGTCATCCTCCGAGTCTGAGGAACTTTCTTCTTGTTGGGCTTTACGCTTTCTCCTGTTCATATAGTGCATGTCTTCTGATCTGATGGGCTTTCCAGATGGAACTTTAGGACCCCGTTTCCGACGCACTGGATCTTTGTCTGCTCCCAGATGTTGTTTGAGAAGGTCTGTGACACTTTCGCCAAACCGTTCGGAAATACTTTGGTTTGACTGATCATCTGGTGGAAGCCTTTTCAGAACTTGTTCCATGTCAAATGGTAAAATTCCAGTTCCGCGGAATCCAGCAATAACATTGTCTTTGTTAAGACCATTCCATAGTCGTTTCAGAAGCAGGGGAAATGATTCTTTCGGAAGGACTCCTTTCACTCGACTTTCCTTCCTCCATTCATTCAAAATATTCCGCCATGTTCTTTTGGCAGGTCCAACACAGCCACGTCAAGTGGTTGCAGCAAGTGGGTTGCATTTGGCAGGAGACTAATGAACAAAATGTTGAAGCGCTCACAAACATCAATCACAGGAAGACTGAAATGGGATGCAAGATTGTCCCCAAGAAGTAGTTTTGTCCCATTCAAGCCCTTTGCTACTGGCAAAAATACCTCGAAAAACCATCTCTTAAAAGTTCTCTGATCGAACCATCCGGAGGGTGTTACATCATACAGAGCCCCAGCAGGTCCACCCTGCGTCCAGCCCTGGTATAAATTCTTGGCCTTGTAAACTACAAATGGAGGCAAGAATGTTCCATCTGCCGAACAAGCAAACATTACACTAATTGCTGATTTGGAGTAGTCAATTTGTCTCTCCACTCTGCGCAAGCCACAATGGACAATCACTGTTGCACTTCCAGGATCGTCAGTCACTTTTGTTTCATCATAATTAAAGATACAATCTGATGTCACATCAGAAATGGCAGTTTCAAGGTTCTTAAAAAACTCTGTTACTTTGGCTCTTGAAAGTTAGACTCTTGCAGCTTTTACATTGTTGCAAACTCTCTTTGTTAAATTGTGTCTTTTCATAAAAGACTTCATCCAGTCTTTCCCAGGCCAATTGTCCTTGAATCTTGGTTCAGCAACGCCTTTTTTGTTCAAATACGACTGGACCAAGACCTTCACCATAAATCTGTCCAGAGGGAATTTCCACTGTGCCAAGTGATTAATTAAATCCAACAAAGCTGTCTCTTCTTCATTCGGTAAAACTGTTTCGCAGCCTGGTTGATACAGTTCCCTGTGCAGTTTGTCCTTTTTTTTCGAAGCATGGTTCCAAAGGGTGCCGTAGGGAATCTTAAACTCCTTTGCTACTTTATTAATACTCCTCCCTTTTTCCACTTCTTCAATTGCCTTCTCAATACTTTCTTTACTATATGCAGTAAGATACGATCTTGAACCTGCTTTTCTTTTGTAATTTGATGGCATCTTTGTCACACGTGTTTCTTCACCGATGTCTCAACTCCAAAGAAGTTTTTTTGGTCTTGTGTGACAAGAAATATAATGATTACCCAATCAGAATACATTTCATCATAGCATGATTCAATCAAAATGGTGGCAAGATAATTTTGTCTATCAATGTTACCATGCAAAGGGTCAATATTGATAACATAAGGAGAACGGGTGAGTTATCAATGTTACCCTCACCGGTCGGGTAACATTGATAAGTGAAATTCAGCAAATTTTCAAGGGACTGGGGCCCAGTTGGTCAATGCTGCGAAAGGCTCATATTAACAAGGCGTAGAATGTTACTGAGATGGAAAATGGTAGCTGCAAAGTAATCAGGTGAGGAAATAAACTCTTAAAACCGTGAAAAACCTATCAATGTTACCCGGGTGCTCTTGTGCGTTTGAAAGACAAAATATTCTGGCCCTACCACGCAAGGTTGTGATGACGTGTTTTTGCGAGGCTGCGTCCAGATCGAGGCTAAAATTGGTAACTTGAAAGGACCGTATTACCAAGTAGTAGACTTAATTGAATTTTTCTGCTGATTTGAAGTACGTTTTTAAGGAGTAATAGAAATGAAGCGATTGTGCTCAATGACATTCGTCTCCTGACGTTTGGATTTTGGAACTTGCAGATATTTTTCAATCAGTTTATTTGACAAGTTTTACGGTAATTTAAGAATATGGAGATCATACATATGTAAAAAGATAGGCCTACGTTGTAGACTTCCACATTGGTATTTTGTTATATTTTTCATTTTAAAATGGTATGTGTACGGTTTGTTGGCAGCCAGGGACAAAATTGAAATAATAACATGATTTGTAGTGACCATATCTCACATGGTTTGCCAAACAGTTTTGGAAAAGCAATATTGTACTGTTGAAATTCTGTCACCTTTTTTTCTCTGTGTAACGTTATATTCATCACGCTAATGTTGTAAAATCCTTGTGGTCTCGACAATACGTGTATCAACTCAAACAAATCATAACAGTAAGTTTCTTTTGTGCACCATTGCAATCAACTGAATCTGTTATCTGTGCTGCTAAAATTAAACACAAAATTATACTACGACCCTTTATGGTGTGACCCGATCATACAACAACATCTCGTTACAGTCTGAAAATTCAGTGTACTACATATTTAAGCTTTTTTGATAGCCGGTGCTAAATATCAACTGCTCAACAATATCAATGGCAGATGGGTAGTTTCATCTTGTATATCCTGAACTTCTGATTTCATTATTCCCATTGATGGTACCAGAAAGAAGGTTGGGATAAAGACTAGATGGTACAAAAGCAAATAATTGTATCAAATAGAAAGACTTTGTAAACAGCTGTGCCTTACAGTCACATAGTGTATGTAGTTATCGTTGCTTAAGTATAAATGTAAACCTATGGTTCTCTAGGAATAGGTATTGTAGTAAAATGTTTCTTTGTTACACATGCTAGCTACAAATCAAGCTATTTAGGTTTCCGTGAACAGCATTACCTTACAGTTACATAGCGTATGTATTCAGCTTGTAGAAAACCTTTTCATTTTCAGGAATAAGTAGCCTTTTTCTTGTAACAAAGTGATCATGTTTTTGATAGTACCAACATTTAATCATCGTAATAAAACGTTACCAAATAGCTGTAGGGCATTCGTGCATTATACACTTCCTAAATGTTGTATTTGTTTATTGAAACAAAAACATGCCGGGATATCAGGGCATTTCTTTGTTTAGATGGGTAGGTAGTAGATGGACTTCGTCCTTTAGTTACTGCGACCTGCAAAGTTTGTACAGATAGATCAACGTAAATCGTCAGTATTATGGGTGCTATGACAGAACATTGGGCTGTCTAGCATGTAAACGTTAAAAGCAAGTTGTTTATTGTTGAGAGAACACCTTACTTACTCCTACCCCCTACACGTCAGATACAAGTCAAACACTTTTTGAGAGTGTCGGACCATAGGTGTCGGGGTAGGAGTGATTTAAGTAGAAAGTTGGAAACCTGCAGTCCACCTTCAGAGAGGGGAGGTACAGGGTGCTACGTGCTATCAATTCGGACTTAGAAGACCAAATAAAAGTGAAAATGATGCGTTCGATTTTTTGGGCAATTGCGAGGAGGGGGGGGGGCAGCGCGATGGCCTGATACTATATTTGGGAAATAATAAGCGTGTGAATAACAATAGCTTACCGGAGAAGGATAAAGCTAGGGGGTGATAAAACTTCATTTTTTTTTTTATTTGGTGATAAGGCGTTGCCACACATTATGGCTAATCTGTGGGTGCTGAAAGTGACACCTAATATTTTCAGGGAGGTGTCCAAGGTGATAGATACAGAGCCGTTGGTGCAGCGTTATCCACATTATCTATATTTGAACTAGTAAACCATACGACTTAATAAGATAAATGTAAGTTAAAGATGAATGCGAACAATGACCTAGCAACCAACAGCTTTCGTCAATAATGATAACAACTTTTGTCTTGCGTCTGGTCGGCTATAATGGCAACTCACCTCCGATTAAAGGAGTGTCTCAATTCGAAGGAAAACAATGCCAGGAATTTGGTGGCACTTCCTCTAAAAAGTATTTACATAAATTTCGAGCAAACCCTTTTAATATTGCCCTCCCCTTAGAGAACAAGCATCCTGGCTTGTAAACTCATTGTAACAATTCATGTGTAGCAGGCTGGACGATTGCTGGCTGATAAGTATCCTTTAGGCGGTTAATAGGGGGCTCATTGGTGGCCACACTGGGAACAACGGTGGCCTCTGCCAATGACGGACACGCAGCTGATTGTCCAACTGAGGACGCAACTGGATCACAATCTTGCGGCTATCAGGAGGAAACTATCAGGAGGAACGTCATGGTGAGAAAGATCTGGAGGTAGAACTGGATCGGATGGTGGAAGGATCTGTCGATTAGTAGGATCAATATAGAATTTCATGAGATTAATATGTTCTGGAACTGAAGCTGGTCTATTGTCCATAGTCCGAAGAGTGTAATGAACTGATGCCAGTTTGCTCACAATACGATAAGGTCCATGATACTGATGAGCTAGTTTCTTGGACAAGCCTTTACGATTATGGGGAGTAAAAACCCATACCTTGTCACCAACTTCGTAATCAGGTGGAGCATTGGTCTTGTCATATTGTTGTTTCGTGCAGAATCGAGCAAGCTCAGTGTTGGAGGCAATGATCTTCTGTGCATTCTCCAGATTAACAATACGAGCACGATGTTCAGCCACAGAAGCAGACAAATTTCGAGGAAACAACAGTGATGTGTCCATTGGAAGGCGTCGTTCTCTGCCATATAAAAGATAGAAAGGAGATTCACCTGTTGTTGAGTGAGGGGAAGCCCTGCATGCGAAAAGAACAAGTGGCAAATGATTGCCCCAATCCTTCTGATGCATGCTGACATGCATATATAAATTCTCCGCAAGGGTGTCATTGAAACGTTCAACAAACCCCCTCAGTTTGCAGTCGGTAACTAGTGGTATTTACTTTCCGTGTATTCATAATTTTGCAAACTTCCACCACAAGACTGGACCAAAAATTGGCCCCACGATCTGACAATAAGGCCCAGGGTGCACAATTTGGGGATAGAATCTCATTGCCTAAAAGATTTGCAATAGTACGAGCATCAGGTGATTCAATACGAAAGGCTACAGGCCAACTGGTAAAATAGTCGGAAAACACAACAATGTAAATGTTACCTTTGTGTGTTGTGGGGAATCTGCCTAAAACGTCCACTACAAGTCAGTCAAAGGCAACTTCAACAGGCAAGGGTAACAATGGTGCTCTGTGGCGATGGCGATGAATTTTTTTCATTCTGCAGTCAACACAAGAGTGACACCAATGCTCAATATCAGCAAACCTGCCTGGCTAATAATACCTAGTGCGTAGTTTTTTATATGTTTTCAGGCCCCAAAATGAACATCAGTGGGATTATCATGACAAGCAACAAGAACATCATGGCGAAGGGCAGCATGGATAACCAACTATGAACAAAGATCATGAACATTTCGTTAATTAGGAGTCCAAAGATGGTAGATGATGCCAGTAAGGTCGAGGTAAAAGGAATCAACCATAATAAGTAGAGAACGAGCAGTAGCATTGTCTTGAGGAAGAGAAGCATGTTCCAAATACACAGTGATACCAGAAAGATTAGGGTCTTCACACTGCAACCTGTAAAGAGTGTCCAATTGAACTAAACTAGCAGAAAGAGAAGCAACTGGCAAAAATACAGAGGAAATAGGGAGAGGAGGAGATGTAGGCAAATAATAGGGTTGACGAGAAAGAGCATCAGCCTTTCCATTAGCCTTACCAGCACGATGAATAATTTGTAATCATACTGCTGCAAGGACACTGCCCAACAGGCGAGGTGACCAGAGGGATATTTGATATTCATAAGCCATGAGAGACTACCATTATCTGTGTGGACGTAGAATTTTGTATCGGTAAGATATGGCTGATATCGCTTGATGCTTCAGACATCAGTGACTGAAGTGTTTCCTGTTCAGTAGTGGTGTAGTTAGCTTCAGCCTTGTTGAGTTCACGACCACCGTAGGCAATGACATGCTCCCTACCATCAATGACTTGCTCAAGAATGAAACCAAGCGTAGTATCACTAGCGCCAGTGTACAAATGGAATGGTTTAGCAAAATCAGGGAAAGCTAAGATAGGAGGGAACATTAATCACTGCTTAAGAGTTTCTAAAGGTGACACAAAATTAGAATCCGAGGTAAAAGCCACACCCTTTTGTAAAAGATGATTAAGAGGAGAGGCAATATGCGCAAAATTGTTCACAAAACGCCGATAGTGCTTACATACACTTAAGAAGCTATGAAGTTCCTTGATTGTGGTTGTCGGAGGGAATTCCGTGACTGCTTCTATCTTAGAATGATCCGTGGAAATTCCGTGAGAGGAGACGGCAAAACCAAAATATAGCACGGAAGTACTGCAAAATGTGCATTTAGAGGGTTTCAGCTTCAGATTTGCCTCCAACAAACGATCAAAGACAAGACGAAGGGGTAATGGATGTTCCTCAAAGGTAGAAGAAAACACTATTATGTCGTCTTTATACAGAAAGCAGAGTTTCCAAATCAGCCCATCTAACAGACATGTCGTTAACCACTGAAAAACAGATAGGGTATTAGTAAAACAAAAACTGACAACATTGAAGGAATACAACCCAGACTGTGTTACAAAAGCAGTTTTATCACGAGAGTCGGGATAAACAACAACTTGATGATACCCAGATTGAAGGTCAAGGGCAGTAAAGAATTTACATCACCAAGAGAGTCTAAAACATCGTCAATACGGGGTAGTGGATAAGAATCCTTCCGAGTGACAGCATTAAGTTTGCGATAGTCAACACACATACGTGTGGACCCATCTTTCTTACCCACCAAAACAACGGGGGTGCTCCATTCACTATCAGAGGGCGAAATAATATCCTGCTCTAATATTTTAGACTCATGTTGATCACTAAGTGAGCGTTGCTGCTGGGAAATCCGATATAGAGCATGACGAATTGGCTGGGAGGAACCACTATCAATTTTGTGCTGAATAATGTCCGTTTGTCCAAGGAATAGATCAGAGTCAGCAAAAAGGGACTGGTGTGATTCAAGAAAATCGCATAGTTGTTGATTCTCAAGGGGGGTTAAATTAGCATTGGACAAGTTGGAAAAGAAAGTGCTTAAAGAAATAGGTGAAGCAATAGCTGTGTCATCACTGACAGGACAAGATTGCAATTGAGATATGACATTCACAGAATCAAGAAACGAAAATTGTGCAAGATCTTTGTAAATAATCAGTGGCTCGTTTATTAGATTAAAAACATGAAAATTAACGGCCCCGGCCCATCAAGTTTAGAAAGCGAAGGAGTGGCTAGAAAACTATAACCATCAAAAGTTTGTACGTCTTGGTCAATCGCACCGATGGCAGGTTCAAGCGGATGCGAGTCAACGTATGCAGACAAAATAATAGAAGAATTAGCGTCTAGAAGACAAGCCTGGGCAGATTTTACGGCTGGTGGATTTCGGTCACAACACTTCTTAGCAAAGGGTATGACAAGATCACCAAATGGTACAGTACCCGAACCCACGTCAGTAATAGCTTTTGTTAAGATTAAGAAAATTCCTGCTAAGCACAATATTATAAGCAAGTGGTGTTTCAACCACAAGTGCATGACAATTAAAAGTACGCCCTTGAATAACGAGGGGAGATGAAATTGAGTCTTGACAGATTTCAAGTGCTCACTTGGATGCAATGGAGATACACAACACAAAATGTCAAAGTTAAATAGATAACTTATAACTGTGACTGCTGCTCCGGTGTCAACTAGCACTTTAATTGATTGTTTATTCACCACACACCAAATGGACATACTAGCAAATGAAAGTGATACAAGATTACTCTGTGTCAAAGTAACTGCATTTGCAATACGAGACAGAGAAACATGCTCAACAGATGTAACACGAAGCAACTGTGAATGACATGAATCATTAAAATAGATTGAGGGGAGCGAATTCAAAACAGGTCAAGATGGGGGCTTCAGTTCTCCCCTGGGGAAGGCCCTTAAAAGTTTAAATGTGGCTCTTAAAAAAGAAAGTTGTGCTTGAGATGGTAGAGGGTAGTACTGTTGCTGCCTGCTATTACTTTCAGATTGATAGTAGCCATTCGGTCGAAAGCTAAAAGAACCATGACTCTTGAGATTGAGGGGGAATACCTTGGTTAGGAGCAAAATAATGATTTGGTCCAAATTCACGAGAACAACAATAACGGCTTACATGCCCAACCCGAAAGCATGCATTACAGATTGGCTGGCCATCTGTCGTGCGCAAGTTGCGACTGCGGGGAACCTCCGCATGGACCACTTCACCCCCTTTGTCCGGATTTTTTGCCTGTCTGTATTGTGGTGCAGCTTGTATAGCAGCCACAAGTTCAGACTTAAACTTGTCAGGGTCTGCAACTGTGCATGATTTTGTCCCGGAGAGCAGCTGCATAGGATATAAGGGATTCCCATTACAAGGCAAGGGGTGAGAATAACAACAGGCACCCGATGGATGACCCCCACATTGAGGTGATGGATTAGGAGGACGAGAGGATAGGTTATCACCAACATCATTCCTATCAACACTACTCTGAAGAGTTATCGATAAATTCACTTGCTTTCAAGATCTTGTATTCTCTTGGTTTAGGTATCCTTAGGTTTGATATCTTTTGAAGACGAGCAAGGAACTGCATCCCTCAAACAAGCTGCACGTATTTCGAATCCGTCGATGGTCGAGCCCACCTTTAATGGTCGAGCCCATCTTTTTTCGTGACGTCTTACCTGAGGTTGCACCAAAAGCGCGCGTTTTTTTCAAGGCA
>JAAAKL020010980.1:0-13972 GCA_010016065.2 Carybdea cf. marsupialis auct. non (Linnaeus, 1758) | reverse complement strand
ACACTATCTCCTTTTCGTGAAATTTTTTCTCCGGATTCTAACGGATATTCCAAGTCAAGCAACTACACATCATATTTTAGCCATTCTATATCTATATCTATCCCTGTCTGATTGTCTACCACTATATCTGTATATATGCATATCGATGTCGATGTCAATGTCTATCTCCATGTCTATGTCTGTATCTTGTATATCTATGTCGATGTCGATGTTTATGTATATATAGAGTTATGACTTTTTATTATTTGCCTATAACGTCTCTATGTAGCCTCTCCACCCTCATCTGATATCAGCTGATCATGTCGTCATATTTCCTTCCAACAAAGGATTCCTTTCTTATGCATACAAGATGAGACGGAATGCAGGAGGTTTTTCTAATTTGGAGAAAGAAGCAGGAAGTTTTTTAGCATTGCTAACGCTCTGAAAAGACCACATTGTGCACATGAATTAATTCAATTACTCCATATATAGCTGTGGCTTCACAATCTGTCGAGAATGTTAAAGTGTTCACTAACTGAAGTCCGCTAAATCAGCAAAAAATCTTAATGTTTACAAACGAAGATGTTAAGTAAGTTCTTTAAGTAACATAGAGCCTGCAATGAGGAGATAATTAGGTATAAAATTGTACCACTAAGCATCACAGGGACGAAGCTTCGCCTCCGCTTTATTGGCCACATCTTATGGCTGCCAGACGGATGACATGCCACAACAGTAAGTAGGTGGCCCCCAGACGGACGGAAACGAAAGAAAGAGAATCCACAAAGCCACCTAGTGGAGAACCTTCAAGATGACTTGAATAAAGCAAGAAAGACTTGGTATGGAATTGAGGAAGTAGCTGCTGATGGTACCAAATAGAGTGCACTTAACGCCCAATGCATTCCCGAATGCTTTAGGTACTAAGT
The DNA here is from genome assembly GCA_010016065.2 of Carybdea cf. marsupialis auct. non (Linnaeus, 1758). Classification (NCBI taxonomy): domain Eukaryota; kingdom Metazoa; phylum Cnidaria; class Cubozoa; order Carybdeida; family Carybdeidae; genus Carybdea; species Carybdea cf. marsupialis auct. non (Linnaeus, 1758). The sequence continues at coordinate 13,070 of JAAAKL020010980.1, read as the reverse complement.
CTAAGTTAGTAGTGAAAAGCTCTTAAGAACTATGAAACAGCTTAGTTGGATGAGATTCCAGCAGAAAAAGTAGTGATTGCATAATGGACAATAGCATCCCAGAAAAACACTGGCAGCAATAATGATGCAGTAGTGGAGCGCCGTGTCAATCGCTCGATCTCCTGATGGTATCATCGAATCTTCCAGATTCTGGTTGGAGTACTGCGAGTACATAGTTACGCGGCATTCTTGTTGTAGTCTTTAACTCAACCTACGCATATCGATGGATCCTAATAAATATCTTGAGTTCACTCTCCATGAGTCAAAGAGATGAAGACAAGCTTCAAAGAAAAACATTCAACTACTGACTATGATGATAATCTAGCCCTGTTTGACAGCTGCATTGCAGACACATAAAATCTGCTGAAACAACTGGCAGAAGCAACCGCCTCTGCCGGTCTTCATAACAACGCAAAAAGGTGGAATTCACATTCCATTACTAGTAATTGTGTACTGATTTCTTGCATGATTCTGACAAATTTTATGGCATCTACACCTACATGCTACGTGTAACATTGAAAAAAGCTTCAAAAAAGGACTCCTACAAAGACTTCAGGACTCTACCTTAGACTCCCTGCACTGTCTGAAGGCATTAGGGAACGAAGAGTAGATTTTGTCAAGTTTGAATAAATGCTAGAGAAATAGAAAGTATATCACCAACGGGACTGTAAAGCGTGACCAACGCATTCACGGCGCGTGCACTACCAACTGAGCTAGGTACCCTCCGTTGATAACATGCTGTATTTCTCTATTCGTTATATTAGGTCCCAATACTCCATCGGAGGCCATCGACATCCAGATCTACACAAGTTTGGAGACCGGCCTCTCAGCGCCATGTGACTTACAATGGAAGGACTACCATATAGTCCATTGTGCTGTTCACAGCCCATTAAAAGTTGCAAAAGTGTTTTGAGAAGAGAGGTTTTGAAATGTTTGAATGATACTAGAGAAGTAAAAAAGTATGAAGCTAAGTTGGTAAAGTGAACTCCATATATGCGTGGGTTACGGGTACGAGGCGCGTTGTTGACATACTTTTGTATTTCTCTAGTATACATTATAACTTATGATATCAAATCTTCTCTCCTCAAAGAAATTGTTGGTACCTGGCTTTGGTAGTAACAAGGAACCTGTAAGCGTTGTTTTAACTTCGATCAAATCTGCCAAGATGCTGAATTACCCATTGAAGGCACAGAAAATGCAATGCCGAACAGAGACGTCTGGGGAAGACAAGTTCATGTAGTCCGGGCAACTCACCTAACTCGGTAAGATAATGTAAACGTTTCTGGTGTCCATTTACTTTTGCTTTTTGGAGGGATCGACCACTTCAAAATACAGTGTACGAGATCTCAGGGTTTCTGCAAATATTGAGGCATTGTGCAGGACACGAAAAGATTTCTTGGAATTAAGTAGTTTTATCAGGTTTTTGGGAATGTTTTGACATTCTAAGTGTTCCTTGCTAATGTGGAGATTACCAAGGAATTTTCAGGATTGCGTGTTTTCAAGGCTTTCGCAAGGGTTTTCAAAAGATAGATTGTGGGTTTAAGCAATCTGTAAATATCAAGTAATGAGGCGGTTAGATCTACTTTAGCTAAATATAAGTTCGAGATAGAGTTTGTCAAGTGAAAATGCATGGAATAAGCTGTAACTCTATAAAAATAAGTATTTTGAATTTACACACAAGCTGTTGGGAGTTCCTCTTGCAGATCGTTGCTAACAGTATTGGGTGTTCCCCTTTGGAACGTGTAGTTGCCTTGCTGGAGATGTATCTTCCTTTCCAGCTTGGCTGAAACAATTTGAACTGGTATTTTAGGGAGAAATACTACTGGTTGGTACGATTATAAGGAGAAAGAAAAACTGGATTGGACATGTTCTAAGAGGAGAGAGACAGCTGAAAGCAGTAATTGAAAGAAGATTGAAAGGAAATAGACTTAGGGGCAGAAAAAGAAAGGGAACATTGGAGACGTTGAAGAGGGGAAGCTACGTAGAATTGAAGAGAAAGGCAGAAGACAGGACAACGTGGAGAGACTGGATGACACAGACTTGCCCATGGGAAAAGAACTAAAAAAGAAAGTAACACGAAACATACTGATTTTACGTAAAATTTTCAGATAAATGAAAACGGTCAAAAAGGAAGCCCAGATAGCTTATCACTTCTATCAGAACCAAATTATGTCACACAAGATCCCAGCAAATAGCAGCAAAGTTTAGCAATACAGATAGTAAGAAGAAATCTGTCCAACACTTCCTTGTTTATCTACAGATGCTGGAAAGCAACAAGGGAGAACAGAAGCAAAAGGATTCAACAAAGTGTAAAATGAAAGAACACAATTGCCACAAGAACAGAACATGTCCGTTGCACAACCTAAATTCCTATGAGCTTTTTAAAGCTGAAGATCAAACATGGAGCCAGGTCTTCATTTTAATGATATGAATTTGTCACGCATTTTGGAAGTGTGTGTGTTGTTGGGTTGTTTTTTTGGGGGGGGGGGTGGCGGATGGTGGTAATGGTGCTGGAGCACTGGAATGCGAGAGCAACCTTGCTTTCCGGCTAGTGATATTGTTATAAGCACTAGTTTGGGAGGAGTGGTTTTCCACTGTGCTCCCTTTGGCTAATTACAGGCTATTCTTTGCACGAAAGAAGCTACCTAATCTTTGCGCCTTATCAATTTACGTTCTATAGTATTAAGAAACTTTGGTGGTACAGTAATGCTATCAAAATGCTATACAATGCATTTTCAAAATTTCTGAGCTCCCAAAACAATGATTATCAGTTGACACAAAACTAAGACAACCTTTTCTGTAAAATGCCTTCATCTACAAAATGCAGTAACAATACAGTTTGTGGCAGCAAATTATATAAAAAAATTGTTCAATTTTGTGTTGAGAGGACGAGGACGTCTTGCAGATGCTCCAGAAATTGTTTCGAAACTTTCAAGACAATAATTCTAAAGATAATTTTGCGAAGCGTCCTAAAAATGTCTAGAGCTGATCAAGGACGAGGCTGGCTATCTCAAACTAGGAAGAAAGAAAATTTGTTAAAAACTACAGTACGTTTAATAACGATTAAACTTTTAAAATTGCTGCCACAATTATTGCTAACTATATCTAATAATTTAAATAAAACCACGATATATTTTCTTATATTTGTTACCAATCCCGTTTCCTCTTCCGATAGCAACAAGATACATGACTTCAAATTCATGAGACATACAACAATTTGAGACAAATTACGATTAAATTTTCGGAGAAGTGTGGGAAACATGCCTTCGAGCTTCTTTCGTGGTTAAACCACTCGTGGTGATCAAACTATGCTGCTTGAATCGACTACTTTACCGTGTACTACGAGCTCGCAAATAGTAAGGACCGCAACACCTTGAAGCTGCACAGTGACAAAGCGACCCAAAAGAGGTCCGTTCAAGCATTCAAAGCTTGTGTCTCCAGGCGGTAATGCGTCTTTTTGCGAGGCACATATTATATTAGCCGTTGTTTTGTGCTTGCCTACTCTAAATACTACATTTGCCAATCGTTCACTACAGCAATCCCCTCGATTTGTTATTGTTATTGCGTAAACAAGTGACATGTGTTTCAAATCGACTTTCCACCAGGGGTTACTTTGCTTGTAGGTATGAGTACAATGTCCATGACCGAAGTTGATACTCTTTTTTCCATCAACGGCTCTGTTACTATGGGCGCCGTGAGACGTGCAACATTGCCAGGTAGGCTTTCCCAGTGCAAGATTTGGTAAACCTAAAATATATTAAAAGGTGTTTATTACATTATCATACAGATTATGTCCGTAATGCATTGCATTGCGTTCGAATATGAATCACGGCACCAATTTGTAACAGATTGATCATACAGTACAAACATCTTATCATAGCTCACTAACACAACAAACAAGTCTATTCAAGTCAAAGCCTTGACCTTAACAAGGACTTGGTTTAGTATAACGTATGAACCGCTATTGTCTACAGTTTAAAAGAAAACTAAAACCTTAGTAAAACAGTCTCTCCTGTGGAGAAGATGGCGCGACAACGTCTATGACTTGACGAACCTCGACCTGGAGACGCTGAACGCTGCCGTGGAAGATCGAGAACTATTGAAACGTACCTCAAAAGTTGGTGCGAAGTCTTCCGCAGGTGGAGAAAGCAAACAATGATGATGAAGAATCTCTCCTGACTATCGCTCTGTAAAGTTGTCAGAATATTTGCAATACTTTTGTGATACCTTTTTGTTTCTAATTTAGTTTGACCCTATTCAGACTGGGAAATTTGCTGGTATTCCGGCGGCTTTATATCATTTCTGATATTGCGACTTGCCCATTCCTTTCAAAATCTCTGACTGTTCCACAAACTCTGTCAGGATGATTTAAGGAAAACCTTTTCTTTCAGATTTGAAATAATAAGTTTGGAAAAAAATTGGCCAACGATTTGCTTATATTGGCGACATAAACACCCTCCCTGATAAATCTCCTGAACAACACAAAATTTCAAAATACTACGAATAGACCTGTTTATTGGCATAGATGAGGTACTCAGTACTATGCTTTCTATCTACAAAAAATGATTTCATTTCAAATTTGATAGTGTACGGTATTCAAGATTTTAATTTTTTATTGGTTTTTAGGTACTGATCAAGCTTAAGCTTTGTTACAACGTCATACGATTTATGTAGCTACTAAGTAAATACAGAACCCTGCCAAGCTTCATGCCAATGAAAAAAAAAGTTACCACGTTATAAGTGTTAATATAATCGCAAGTTCACTATACTGCAGCTCTCCCCCAGTCCTGGGAATTTCAACACATTGTGTCATGGGTGTCACCTCAATCGTCGAAGGCATCTTGTCTCCTCTATAGACTAGAAAAACTTGTTGACAGCCTTGCAGAAACGTGAATCAAGTAAGTTCTTGTCCGAGTTGTTTAGAATTGTAGTATAAGAGGTCATGAGGCACACCAGTGTTTCAAGTTAAGGAAGGTGCTTAAAATATACGTTGAAGGGACGCATCACAAACGTTATAGAAAACACACCTCCCGGCACTTTGAACGCAGGTGAATCTGTTTTAGAGACGTTTAACCGTGGTTCAGCTCACGATAATTTAGGGACTGCAAATCTTATTTACATCGCCATCAGGCTTTGACAAAGGCTTTACCACTTTGTGGCAGTAGCAGTAGATTTTTATAAATTCCTTTTTCTAGTCCGAGTTGTTGGAATTGTAGTACAAGAGGTCGAGGCACAAGAGGTCATGAGGCACACCAGTGTTTCCAAGTTAAGGAAGGTGCTTAAAATATACTTTCAAAGGACGCATCTAAAAAGTTAGAGAAAACACACCTCTGCTTTGTGGTAGCAGCAGTAGATTTTTATACGAACCAGGTTCACAGTACACAATGATAACTCGTAGTTTGTATGATAGTTTGTCGCATGTTGCTCCGTAGGACCTGTTACCCGTAGTGGTGTGCGTTTTTCAGGTACTACAGTAGTAGTAGAGTAGTAGTAGTAGAGTAAATCGCATATTTTTTACCTTGAATAACGATGCTATGGTGAAAGGTATAAGGAATAGAAGTTTTTAACTTGCATCAATAACTAGATTTTTTAACAATTTGGTATTCTTATTGTAACTGTTGTAGCTCTTTAAATTTATCTGTTATATACTATTCTCTTTTAAAGGAGGTAGGAATGTTTTGATGTGTCATTACTTGTAGAACTTGGGCTAAGCTGTTTAAAGCCGCTGGTTGCCCACTCTACCTTATAATAATTGTGTAATTCCTTAAGACATTTGAGTGTTTAAGACTGTCATTTAAAAATCAATGAGTAACTATTAGTTCCTGCAGAAACACCCTAATTTTTGACATGGGAGGTGATGACGTCACAGCACAGTCGGAATTTGGCAACCAGCTAGACAGCGTTCAATGAAACATTGTTAGAATATAGTTTGTCATCAAAAAGTAAAATCGATTTACTTTGCAAGCTTATTTTATGCATGATTAACATAAAGTTGAGTGGATTGAGCCATTTTACTAAATTTTACTTAATTTACTTTGTGTCAAATATATAATATAATTAAGTAAGAAGAAATTCAGTACAGAAAATAATAATCATAAAATGTTTTATTTCAATATTTTCGTCAATAGGCAATTGTGTTGTCTGGATAGGATTATGTTGACATTCTTCAGTTTGTCACCTCAGAGGTGTTGACTCGTTTATGTGACTGACCTACCGCTTTGCGCCAGCTTAATTATCTAATGTTTATTCTTGTGATTACAGCACGTGTACGTGTTTCAAATTCAGTGGTGTATGTTTTATGTTGATTACTTTCAAGTGCGTTCAGTGACAAATGCTCTGTAGTTATGTCCGTTGTATTCCTCTATATCTAGCCCATCTGCGCAATTATTCCAACAGATTACTCTTCTTATGGAGGCTATTTATGATGGGCTTATTAGCAAATTTTCCATAATTATATTTCAGTATTCTTCTGAAAAAATTGGAATAAAATTTGGAAAGTTGTTTGTGAGATATTAGGAAAGACATAAATCTCTTAGTTCCTTCCCTCCCACCCCCGTCCCCCCTCCTTCATTCTGGATGAAGATAAATCAAAGAAGGTGTAAGAATTGGACTTAAAAAGTATGTGCAGTATATTGAAGACAATTCAATACTAAACTTTGAAATTATAGAACAAGAAAGTGATAAACACAGATTCTAAATTGTATACTCGTTAGGGAATAACAAGATATCTTGATAAGGACTGACCTTTATAGTCAATAAAATCAGTTGATATTGAATCTCTCTCTCTGCTTATTTTTAACGTGTTCCATTGTTTCCACACCTACGAAAAGAAAGCAATTGTCAGAAAGATATTGGTGTATGGAAATATCATACTGCAAAGGTAAACAATTACAAACTAGGAAAACAAAGAAAGTTTAACTGCACTGCCAATAACCACGTGTTCAAAGTTATTGAGCCCATTGACTTTCCTCGAAACATTGTGAATTTTGTTTAACACACAGGGGCCAAATGCCAGCTGTCTGCGTAGCATGTGGCCCTGCGAAGTGGTTCAGCATTTGTATAGGAGTTCGACAGGGTTGTATTTTGTACCTTCGGCTTTGTAATACATCTCAAATTTTGTTTGTGAGAGGTTGGCTGCTCAAAAATTTAAGTGATATTCCATTAATCTGTTTCAAGAATGAACAAATTGATTTAATTGACAAAATGGAGATAGAGATTGAAATATTTGTTCCTGTTTTACTCAACTGAACTAAACCAATATTATAGAGATGAGCAAAACTAGGACGTAGGAAACCACAACTTCTGCGTCAATAATGAACAACTGAAGGTTGTCTAAGCTTGGACTACCTTAGCCCGGTGTAACAAAGTCAATGAAAGCTGTAAATGGCGGGGAATGAGTGCCAATTCTAGAGAAAGCTTCGGGAAAGCAAAAATGGTTTCAGTTTAAACATGACACTATTAGAAACAGCAGTGTTCTGAGCAGCAACCTATGGAGCAGAAAGTTGAACGGTAATTGCTTCAAAGAGAACTCAACCAGAAGACTTTTAAATACTGCGCTACCGTCAGCTTTGCTAACAAATTACAATAGTATCGAACCAATGTGTTTGCTATTCGGAAACTAAATGAAACAAACCACCTATTCATCTCCATAATTAAGAGGAAATGGGCTTTTTTAAGTGATGAATGGCGTTCCTCGGGTTTAGGAAAGGAAAACATTTAAAACTTGAGAGGAGGTAATCGGAGGTACAGCTGACAAGGTTGGGCGTAGGTGGATGACATAATAACCTAGACAATAGGCTACTTGGCGGTAGTATCTGTGTTAGAGTCGTACAGGATTGTGTGGGGCGGGCTTATATCATGAATAAAACACCTGCTTTTTGGAAATTACATGACAAAATACGAATATAACACTTCAATATCTAAAATATTTCCAGTTTCGAAAGAAAAGACGACGCTATCAAAAATAACTTCACAAAATGCCGAACTTTAGAAGCATTTTTGAACCATTAATAACCAATTTGTTTCCTGCTACGCTACGTTTTATTGCCGCATTCTTTTGAAATCAGATTGCAAGATGGACGGGTAAAATTCTTCCAACACCCCTTTTGGGAACTTGTCCCAAAAATCCAGGGTAAATTGGGTAAATCAGTGTTGGAAGAGCTGTGGGTTTCCCTAACTGGACACAATTTTGTACAGCCAAATAAACTGATGCCCTTTTTGTGGATTTTAAACAACAACGTGGATGGCGGATAGTTACATTTATGCCTGACACTGAAATTTTTTATCTAGAATACGAAAACGTGACAGACCTACCACTGGAGGTGAGGAAACAATTAAAAATTCAAACAGAAAAATCCTTGATAACACTAGCACTTTTACATAAAACAGTTGTACAACTTGTACAGACTACTAGATTTCAATTCAATTTTTAAGAGACCATTTCGTCTTCATTTATTTTAGATACATTGTCTACAAAATACAGGATATGACAGTAAAAGTTTAAAGTTTTTGAAAAGTGACGAAAAGACGATTGATCTAACTTGAAAGCATTTTTTAGGCTATGTATGTATGCTTTGTATTTTTTATTTAAAATTGAACACATTATCAATTTTCATTGATTGTCAGTCATTATAATTTGAGACATGTGTACTCCTGTAGCTGAATTGTGCATGGATGATTTTCAAAGAAAGCCTTCTAGTCATGACGCTATAATCACCGATATTATCAAGGTACATGATTTTCTCTTCTTTTGGGGTAAATTTTATAAGGTCAAAAGTTTCCTTAAAATATGCCATTGTAGAAACACCGTTTCCTATTGTTTGTGTTTCCAAACCCTTGCAATATGCTTTCCCTAAAATTGTAAGTAAACGAATGTCGACAATATATATCATTTTGATTATCACCGTTACTTCTGATATGGTGATAAATACATCAACAAGTAATAAAGAACAATACCCCCACAAAACTGACTGTTTAAGGTCTATTTGAAAATTACTATATTATCACCATTGCGGGAACAGTGTTAAAACCAGTTCCTTTATCCATTGCATTAGTTCTCTGGTTAATTATGCTAGTACATACTAATTTTGCTGCCCCCGAACAAGTTTGTATCGTCGTCCCTGTATGTCAAAAGGAGACTTTTGTGCAGCAGTGAGTGGGAGGTCTGCAAAATTCAAGCATGACAAACTGATCAAGCAAAAGTGTATCTTTTTTTTTGATTTCCTTCATTAAAATATTTTTGTATCCAACGTAATGAACTTAACATGATCGACTCTCTCCAGTACATTTGCGTTGTTTACTAGTATTGTAGGTTTTGCTGACGATACTTAGCATATACTTAGATACTTAGAAATACGATATACGATACTTTATACGATACACGATATACGATAATTTTGATACAAAGTTGCGTATCGTATTCGACGACGAATCGAGCACTACAGTGATGGCGTCATAAAAACACAAAGAATAACCTTGCTAAATCGTACTTGTATCGAAATCCATCAAACGCCCGTACGCAAAAGATCACATGCAAGATTATTCCATTATTCCAACTACGAGTAACAACTACTAAAGTTTGCAACAGGTCTTAAGGAAGCACCGTTTGTTTTCCTGAGTTCATAGACTAACGAAGTGGGTACAAAGAAAACGTCTGGGCAGGAAAGATTGAACTACCCTTTGTTTTACATATCGTTCTCCAAAATTAGACTGACTTTTCCACCATTGAGAAGGATAAGGATCTTGTTTATTAATTGTGACTTCTCACTTAAGTACTCTATTCTGACATTGAGCATATTCAAGCTCATAAATTCATCAACAACATAAACAAAAGACAAACCAAAAAATGCCGATAGACAGTTACTCCTCCAGATTTGGAGACGAAGCTTGCACAATATCATGACAATTAAGTAGTACCTTGTCAAAACATACTAATTTCAATATCAATACAAAGAAGTAAACAGAAACTGGTGATATGTCACTCGTCTGTTCATAAAAATCGGAAAATATAATCCAACCACTTGCTGACATTTTTCAAGTTTCCCTTTCAACTTCAGAATCGTCTTGATGTTTTTGCCCTACATTGAGTGAATCGGACAATTATGTCAATTACGTTAGCACGATCATTTGACGACTTACAGCATTTTAAGAAACTGAATAATGTATTCCTTTGGCTGCTTTGTACAAGGTCCCTTGACACTTACAGAATAAGATGTTTGTAAAAATCACATCTATACTACCTCACATGACAACTCTGGCGATTGGGTCTGGTCTTTCCATATGTGGCACTATCTCACTTTTGGAGAAGGCGATAGAGAGAGTATCTTTCACCTCTTTGAATAGCAACAGGTCCTTACTCGAAGCTGAGAATACTGCATTATTGTGCTCTCCATTCAGCGCATATATCCATGTGCAGAAAAAGACGATACAAGATACTCTTTTGAATTTTACATTTGCGAAATGGCAGATTGATATCTAAGCTCAGGTCTTTAGATTCAAAAACAACAGTGTGCCCTTCGCTGAAAAGTAGGAAAGGAACAGATGTTAACAATTTTGCTGTGATGAAATGCCCCTTTGATACGCAATTTCGTCGTCATATTCCGATATTGCTTCACATCGGATATTACACAACGATGTATTAGAAGTGATCTTTGACCGATATTGAACTTTGACTTGTGAAAAATTGCTCAGCATGTCGAATAAGAAGTTAAATCACTGAAAATGTTTTGTGCAAGACTTTTGGGTCAACTATTACAAAAACAAACAACCTTATTTTTGAAGAGAAGTTAGGAGAGACGACGTCATCCCCTCCCCTCCGAAGGTTTGCCCATGATGGGTTGGGGTTGTTGTACCTTTGGAAAATTATAGCTGAAAAAACGTTTGAGCTGTTGAAGGTAAATAACAGGAAGAAATTGACATATCCTCGAATGATATTTTAATGGAATCAAGAAAATATGGAATTGGGAATTTTACCAATCTGAGAGGGGCCTCAACTTTGTGGGAGTGCAGTAAGCTGCATGTTCCTTAGATCCTTTGGGTAAATTGAAGTAACATGAGATAAAACAGGCATTTTCTTTTCTGTTTTGAAACCCTTCATTACAGTTTTTAAAAGTACTTTTTAGTTATTGTATATAACCACATACTTAAAGGGCTGTCACTAAGTTAGCACCATGCTAAAATATCTGACTGTATGACATTAAAGAGATTAAACTGTAACTTTTGCGAGTTTGACTGTGAGAAAACTTTTTGGTAGAAAGTGCTATAGAGAAGAGAGGTTTTGAAGATATCAATCTGGAAGAGAAACTAGAGATGCTAGACTTGTTGTCCTTAAATTATACAGTATAGAGCATTTCAAGTGATGTGATCTCCCCTCAAGCTAGCTAGCCTGATTCATCCTACACCTTTGGTCGAATCTGGAGGTAAGTTTTTCTGACGTTTTAGATTTTCAAGAGGCTGCAGAGCATTTTGTGTTAAAAAATTATCCGTAAAATGTTCCTTACAACGAAATACTCAAATTTACATCAACTTTTATCTGTCTCCTCTCCCTAATCCCCCAAATCCGCCAACAACAGCCACAACCATAAATTAAATTAACTATGCCATAGCAGATTAGTCCTTGATTTCTTCATTTTATATCTTAACTGAAATCATCTTTAAAAAAGTTTAATGACAAAAGACGAAGCAAAACAAGAAAAACCACTGCTGGTAAGAAATCACCGACTCACTATACACGATAATGCCGTCCATTTTGACAGGTGTTGCGATTCGGAGAGTGATAGTTTGATTTTAATTTGATTTATCTATTAATGGATTTTTTTGGCAGCAAATATCTAATTATTATTATTTACCAAAATAATAAGCAAGTAACAAATACCACAACGCGTCCATACCAGGAAAAACAAAGCATCAAGGAAACTCACCGGTGTAACATTTAAACAAATATTTTCTATTCAAAAAATGGCGTCTTTCTAGTTTATTACTAACATATTGTGTTGTATTTTCTCGCTGTTCGTTAACGCGATAAACTATTTTTCCATCAAACTAGTAGAAGGAAGCAAACTTCAGCAAACTACCTTTTACTACCTGTTACTTCAATTTTTGCATAAGATATCCAGTGGTGTCTTTAGAGTGTGTAGTGCTTTGGGCTCTATGACGTCATTTATCGCAAATCCTTTCAGGCGAGATCGTGCAGAGCGGACCTTGTGGCGCCGTATACCATCCAGTAGGTCTAGTTTGTAATTTTCGTGCTTTCACGAGGTTAACGTGATCAGATACATAGATAGGGGAAGCCATAGCCTTATACCATGAAGATACAACACGACTGTGGCTAACAGCCCTTCGAAGAAGTCGTCACTACCACCGTAGGGATGAGCACTATCAGAAACTCTTTCATTCTAGTCACGATGAAATTTAAGAAGAGTCACACCATATCAGCCTTCTAGCTATAATCATTTACAAGAAATAAAATTCGCCATCACAAACCGGGATTTGGTTACCTTGAATGTATACAATTAATTAACGATATCTTTATAAGCATTCTTGAGGTGGTTGACACTGGTTTTCAGACATTGTTGTGTCTCCAGAGATAGCGGCTTTCCCCAGCTGCTGCTAATCAATTATTGAGAATGTAATGCTGAGTTCCAGGGGGAAATATCAAAGAGAACAAAGGTCTGAAGTTGTGATATTCTAGACTTTCAATTAAACGTTTGTAGATATGCGTAAAATAAGTCCTCTCCTGTAAAAGGTGTCTATATTTGCTGGAAGCAAGCTAAGATTTTTTGTCTTTTTAATTTACAAAAGCCAGACCAAGAAGAATGCTGTACTTGTGGCACGTGAATTTTTCTGATATTTTCTTGTTTTGATAAGATCAAGGAGCTATTGTGAATATTTTCCAAGTCGAGTTTTAATTTTATGTTTTAAAAATCTCAATGGGTGGTTCTGGAGGTAATCATCATTATTCAGTCAGTTGGCTCGTAAACGAGCTGCTGTGGCCTTTATGGTTAGTCTCCACACTTCGCGGTCTTCTGCAATCC
>JAAAKL020010979.1:0-13972 GCA_010016065.2 Carybdea cf. marsupialis auct. non (Linnaeus, 1758) | reverse complement strand
ATCCGTTCTCGTGTAGACACAAAAAGAACGGAGCCGGCACCGAAACCATGTCATGTAAACGCACTGCATTAAAAGGTCATCGTATCCATTTAGGAACGGAACTGTTTGGATCCGTTCCTATTTCTCTCGTGTAAACGGGGTGAGATAGAAACACAATTCTGCTGTCTTACTGTTTCTTCAACCAACTGGCTAGGACGAACTCAAGATGAAGTCTACGTTTAATTTTACCCCTTCATTTCAAATTTGCTCGAATCGGATCGATTTGATTTTCTCTGTTCTTGTTAATTGACGCAGGAACAGTTTGCACCAATTTGGGGCTCCAAAAATGTAACTTACATTCCTACTTTATACACTTACAAAGAAGAATGGTCTATGTGTATATTAGCATTTTTTGCGACTAAAGCTTTTCTCAACTGCGATATGCTCATCTATCATATCTCAATCGCTAATACGTCAAAATGCATGAAAAAAGAGTGTCAATACCTCTCTATTACTTACCAATCGTTATCAATCGTTAGGTCGAGATGTCCAGTCAAACAGGATCAAAGTATGGCTTGATCTCGAGTTATGAATAAGCAGACCTGGCCCAAAATTATATGGCTGAGGTGGTAAAACTCAAGAGGAGATTTAAAGGCCCTTCCTTAGAAAAAGTTGAATACTGATTGTTCTGATATGCAACTTCATGACATCTGGCAAAACATATTCAACTTTTATTCAATATCCAAAGGATTATGTAGTCGTTTACCAATCCCAAGGAAGCCAGTTCCACTGAAAAGTTATTTTGAGAGTCAGTATATTCGACAGAGTTAGGAAGATAAACTAAAACTGCTGTTTTTGTATCTGCTGTTAGGGTTCATAAATGAAATTGAAGATGTTGAAGTGTTGGATGATATTACAGAATTGTTCGCGCTGATCTGTCTTCAATACATTTATCATCCAGCAATCTATGATCTAATTTTGACCCCAATATCCTTTAATAGGTTAATCCACAACTTCTTCTAATCCAAGTAGTATGAAATATCTAGAGCAAGTACAGTTAAGCCGAGCTTACCTGAACCATGTGAACCTTTCAATGCCAAAGCGGGGATTGAATTATTGCAGTTTAGAAGCCTGACAGCCTGGCCTACTTAATTTCCTTTAAGGGGTCTGATCAAGACCAACTTTATTGGACTTCTACAAGCACATATACTAGCTCAAAATCGAGTTTATGTATCTGTTAGGATGATGGATTCTCCCGTCGATACGACGTATGAGAGCTCAACTGTTCGATCAGCTGAGCAACCAATGTGAAGTAGAGTAAAAGTGGCTGAGTAGAGCACAGTCACTTGTACCCTTCACGTGTTCTTCAAGCATGTTCAGTATGGCACATGTGTGGCAAGGCTGGGCTATCCAAACACGGTAAAATCCATCCGACGAGCTTCTTGAGTTTCCGTCTCCCCAATTTCCTCCGGATGGACTGGGTGGGCCCCGCGACTTTGGTAAGGAGAGGTTGTCAAAGCTTCCCAGCGCTGGAATCGAACCCGGATAGTTGGTTTTCAAATCAAGCTTTTAGATCACACGGTCACACGCTCCACATCTGTTAGGATACAGCAACATTAGAGCATTAAGCCAATACAGACTGTTGAGGCGGGACTTTTTTGCCCATGGAAATATATCTTTCTGCCACTCTTTCAAAATTTTACATTATTTAAAAATGAATCTTCTTTTTGAATATATGCATGGTTAAGGACGTGGTCAAAACATTCATAAACAGCATTAATGCATAATAACGCTATATCTTTCATGTAAATCGAATTACTTAAAGAAATTTTAAAGGTTGTTCTCGTTCCTTATGTTTACTGCTTCTCTGCGATCTGAAGAACCTGTATTCTTACTGATATCTTACATATATAGTTGTATCTGGCATGTCTACTGCATCTCTGCGATCTGAAGAACCTATACTCTTACTCATGCCTTACATATACAGCTTTATCTGGCATGGAAGAATTACTTACGTAAACTGTGTTCCTATTGAAGTATGTTATTTATTAGAGGAAGAACCTATCAACTATCTTCCTGATATTTAAGCAATTTTATTGTAAACTGTCTTACAATCATGGGGTTTAAACCAAATAAAATTTATTCTGGTCCTCTGATTACATGTTTTTGGAGCAAATTCAGTCGTTTAATTTGATAGAATTTTCTAACTTTAGGTGCTTTTTTTTACAAATAGCTTCAAGTTTAAAAATAATTCATGACCTAGATTATAGTTCATAAGGTTGATATACTCTTGATATGCTTAATATTTTGGCAAAGTCTCCGAGTTTACATTGCAAATCGCCTTTCCTTCTTACAGTGTTGTAAGCCATATACCAGCAAAAATATTTTTGAATGTTCTACGAATGACACGCCGCTGCCTTTTTTTACTGCGCACTCTTACAGTGGCAGTACTAGAAAGTTTTTTGAGCAAAGAAGGAAGGGTATTTGATTTATTGATACAGACCTAATCCAACAAATATATCATCATACACTAGTGTGGAGGGCCCAAATCTTATTTGAACTTCGTTTTGAAAGAAAATTCAAACAGCTGACAAGGGTTAATTGAATTCTATATTTCGTAAGATTATGAATCTTCAATACAAAATATACAACCGGAAACGAATGAGATTCTGAAACCTGAAAAGTTCCCTAGCTTAGATGTAATGCTCAAACTAATTTCCAAAAGCAAACTCCTTTATCAACTTATAACAGTTGCTGTACTCCGATATAATAATTTTATAGTTCCAATCTGAATTTGTGTTTTAATTTATACGTACAAGTATATTCTCTCAAAAAACTAATAGAAAACTTACGACGACTTAATAACTTACGTAAGAAAAATCTGAAATGCCATTCTTTTGTAGCAGATCGATTACAATATTGCAAAACATGCAAGGAGCATTACGTAGGTACTACGATCTCGGCTTTTAGAAGTCGTTTTAATAATTACAAAAGTCAGTCAATCTTGTTCCGACAATTATTAAGAACAATTCTTCAGGGTCTGCGCAAGTCCTCATCTTGCTGCTATTGCATTCATTTCGTCAAAAAACAAAAATCTTGTGCTTTGTCTACAAAAATAATTAGTATAAGACTTACATGTTTTTCAAGAAATGAGTGACTAAAATGCCTGCACCATTCAATTGTGCATTATTTGATTATTGCAGCAAGGAAATTAACAAGTGTTGGCATTGTTGTTGTTGCACAACAATTTTCATCTCTCCTGCTGGATTTAAAGTCAAATTATCTGTAGGAGAAAAGCACCTCACAGTTTTGGCTCCTATTACACAAGTATTTTTTTGATGTAGCGTGAGTCTGAAGTTGAAGTCCACACTTCTCGGTGACTTACACATTGCATTTTCCCCTTCCTCGATTGTAAGGGGGTTTAAATATGCTCTGTCTTAGACTGTACCTATTTGTGTTCTTTTTTAAGTCCCAAATATGTTTTGAGAATTCAGCCTCCAGCCTGTATTTTACATTGTCCACAGATTACCATCTGCAAAACAAAACGCATACTTGACTTTGGTTCACACCAGGGATCTATCGAAAATACTGTACCTTGTAGAAAGGTGTACTTAACGCTAGCGGGTTTGGTAAGCAAAACTAGCGTAACTAAGATATTTCTGAAGTCAGTTAATATGATTTGTATCCGCAGGCCCATTGGACGTAAACGTTTCGCTAGGAGTAAGTCCACAATTATTTCTTGCAGAACGTGAAAGGGTCATCAATCAGCACAACACTAGCGTTATGTGTCATGAAAACGAGGTTGGCAATGAAGCCCTTAGATGAAAACAAGAGGGATGTAGGTAAACGTCCCCCCTCACTGTACGTCCCACAATTCATAGTAAGTTATACTCAACTGGTATTGTTCTATACATTGTTGTTTATGAAATATAAATTGATATATGCGCATAAGTACTTAGGCAAACATACAAGCAGTCATGAACTACATAGTTTAGCCCTAAAATCTCAGAATAAAAGTTAGAAGACAATAACGTAAATAGACAGATAACTATGTCTAATGTGGGAGCTGAATACAAATACAGGGCGTAAGTATTTTTAGTCGCGTTAAGTTGCTAACCCCTGCCCCCTATGTTTGTGTTAACCTCCCATATTGAAATTACCAGGCCTCTCTACCTTTTTATCCTTTTACTCTGTTATTCTGTTATATTTTCTAAAAGCCCTATTAACATTCAAGTACTTAAGAAAAGACACAAACTGTTATCTCTGGGTAAACTGTATTGATGACGTATTTAGTCAGCGGTGTGAAGAGGATGGAACCACTAATCTCTTAAAACAGTGGATCAAGCATCTTTCGTCTCGAAGTGAGGTCAGTCGTTGGACGCCATTTCAGTCCCGATCACACAAAGCTTATCAACAATACGTAACAAGGACGATCTTCCCGCGCTATATTAACTGATGGGGATCAGTTCTAGCGACTACACTTTTTTGCTGGTGGAAACAATAGGAACCTCGATCCAGTCCTTTTAGAGATCAGCAGATAGAACCTTGTTAGACAATATTTGTTACATCATCAATAGAAAAGTAAATAACTCCTTCCCCGATACGCATAGTGTTACAGTGAAATATTTAAATTTAGATCCGCTGAATGATAGGCTCTTGGTTGATAGGTTGCAAATTTTTAAATCGTAACTATTAAAAAGGTAATGATCATTTACAACCCAGGCTACGAATAAATTGTACACAAGAATTTTGGAGTGAAATACATGCACATCACAACATTTGAAACTGGCGTTTTTAAATATGAATTACATAAATCGGCTCAAGCCTCATGATTTTTAATGATTCTTCAACAATAAGCCTTAGATATCCTGATGTTATTCTTTAATTTCTCTTGAAAAGGAATAGTATTTTATGGACCGGAGCAGAAGAATAAATGCTAAAAGGTTTAAAATCTTATCATTATTTCAGTGTTCCATTTCACGATTCTATTATTTAGCATGAAAATATCAACAAAGGAACGTCTGATATTTGCCACGGTCATTTATATTATATTGTAAGGCTATTTGATTTTGTTGATTACATATTAAGAACTTGACGCTGATTCTTAAATTTTGAAAAGCTTGAGACCTGTGATTCTTATAAAAATAATTCTTATAAAAAAACTAACTGTGTGTATGTATAGAAACAAATGTTATGGAGGATAAAAGTAACATGAAACGCAAGCTGCCAAATCCCAATTAAAAAAACTCCTCTTTGAGTGAAGGAAAGAAATTCATAAAATATTCATTGAATATATATTTTAGATATTAGGCAATAATACTTATCTACAATAATGAGCTTTTTCCATGACGTTTTGTTGCTCGCTGCTCTGTAATAATGATCTTTTATGCTACAAAATATTGTCTTTTGCCTAATATTGCCAAAATATTGCCAGAACATTTGAAGATGCGGTCTTAATAGTCGAACTTTTAAAAATATCTCTTACCCGGGAGACTATACATTTTCGTATTTTTTCGACAAGCAAATACCTTAATCTATAATCATGAGCCTTTTCCATGACCATTTGTTGCCTTTCTGCTACAAAAGAACTTTCATGACAAGCATTTTATCATGCATAAGTGTTTTTTTATGTTAAACTTTCTGATCTAATCATTCTCCTTTCGTGTCTAACAAAGTCATCTTTCTACTGTCTTCCAGATTTCACTTCAAATGACAAATTTGTATATTTTACTGCAAACCTACCATAGTTGCAGCCGTTGCTTTCTTCCTTAAAACAGATCTAAAACATGCTCTGATTTGGTTATTATCAGTCTGATTGGAAAATCAGCTCAGTCGGTAGAGAGCTGGATTTGCAAGCAGAAGTTTGATGGTTTCAGTTGACCCTAATCTCAAAACTCCTATCGCAAACTCAACATGAAATGTGTGCCTGGCATTTGCTGGGTAAGAATAAAATCAAAGAGTAAAGGAACCCATCTCACAATCCAGTGGTTTAGGTCATGTGATTCTCTACAAAATCTCATTCTTTGTACTCTGTTACAGAGAATTGGAATGTCTTTAACTTTTATACTCGGCCTGTTCTTTCTCCGGTATTTCCTACACATAGTTGCACTCTCACAACAGCTCTATAGTGTTTTGGCATTGCTGATTCTAAAACTTTTAATTCAGTTTGATTTTAAAACAATAATAATCACAAATGACATGTAGCATCTAAAGATAACTCGTAGTCTAATGTTTCTATTTCATACTATTAAAATTAAGTGCTATCATCTCGCATATTCATATTAACATGTATTCTCGTTGTGTATATCATATCTAATCATGATGCCTACCTACAAGCACAAATCTAGATCACCAAATTTCTGAGCTTAATAAATGTGTAACTACGCTGCTGTAACGTCTTGTTTCTAAACCTGATCTTTTAACACTAAATTTTCCTACGCAAGTTAGAATGTTTACAGTGTTCGCGATCAAGTTATTTCCTTAGTGAGATCATGCTTTATAACCAAAAATTTACAATGTTCTATTATCGGGACATACACTCTTCTATTACCTGGCCTAAAACAATGCCTACTTGAGTAAATTGAGTTTGCCTATGGAAACTACTTGCAGCCAATACCTTCGCCACAGAAAACTGTCAAGTTGCAGTTTGTAACCTTGGCCACTGTCGTCGTTTAAGTTTTAAATTTATGCTGAACACACTAACTTAGCATGCTAAATCCGTTCACTAAAAACTACAAGAGGCCCGAACTACTGTAACGTTTATTAAGTTGAAAGATA
This sequence comes from Carybdea cf. marsupialis auct. non (Linnaeus, 1758), assembly GCA_010016065.2. Taxonomy (NCBI): domain Eukaryota; kingdom Metazoa; phylum Cnidaria; class Cubozoa; order Carybdeida; family Carybdeidae; genus Carybdea; species Carybdea cf. marsupialis auct. non (Linnaeus, 1758). The sequence goes on along the minus strand of JAAAKL020010979.1, from coordinate 7,216 downwards.
GCATGAAGCAAAGTAGTAAACATATTTGATCGATAAGCTTTTCGCCAATTCTCAAATATGTTTTCTACTTTGCTTCATGCTATCTTTAAATTTTGTAGTACCAACAACATGTTCAAGTATTTTATGAAGTTATGAAAGAACTGTTTATGAATTGAAAATTTAGTTGAAATTTCAACTCTTTTACATTTTTCTTAAGTTGTTTCTTTGTGAGTTACTGCTTCACTCGCCCTTTCTCATTATGATGAATAACTGCATGACAAATTGCAATAAATATTTTTCACATTTCTCTTAATTTTATTACCTTTAAAATGAACTGTCTTAGGATTCCTTTCTAGTAGCTGTAAATTTATCCTTACCACTCTATTAATTACATAAAAATATTTGAAACATGTCGAATCTTCAGTCCTACCACTGAAAAAGTAAGTCTAACAAAAGATCCAAGATTTCTTCCCTTTTAGGTAAAACATCGACTTTTGAAACTATATTTAAGGGTTTTTTACAGCAGCAACCAAGAATTACAGTAGTTCTACTTTCAAATGGGTCTGGTCGTATAGCTGTCCGGTTAATTGGAAAAAAGTTGTAAGATTACCTCAAAAGACTTTGCAATTAATAATTATCTAACAACTATTCTTATCCAGTGGCCACAGATCATTATATCTATGTTTCGAGCGGTGTTTCGCATTGTTTATAATATCCGTTTTTATTTGCAAAAGAGATTAGAACTACTCGTAAGCGCTATATTCCCGTTATATCATGACGTTATTGTACACCATAACTATTTATCCTTACCTATTTTATGCCTGTACATTCTTAACTATACACAACACTTTAGCAAGGATGTGCTAAATTAAGGGCTGGTGTTTAATCAATCTGATCTGTGAAAGGGTTGCAATATGTAAACAAACTATCTCAAAGACGTCCGAGTAAAAATAAACAATATGACTCTAAGTTTATAAACCTATGAAGCTGTGTTAGAAGTTGCCGATGTTTTTAGCTTTTGTTGTTACTGTTATTGTTATTGTTATTGTTTTGTCAGAAAAACAATGAGTCGCCGGTGTCTTTTTCTACTGTGTGTCCTTCCCGAAACTCAGAATACATCCACTTAAGTCACCTCCTATTTTAATGCATCAGATCCCCAATTTTAAAATCGGGTGTTGCTGTCACATTCTTGCATTCCTAGACATCTACTCTGTTCTGTACCACGATGATTCAGCTAAAATCCTCACCTCGATGCGATGTCTTTCTTCAATATATATGAATTCGCATCCTAGTTTGAAGAGCCTTAACAGTAATTATGACATCGTAGGGATACCAAAGTTTAAAGCATAGCAATCATGTGTTCATGAAAATGTTGCAAAAAATTAGTGGCAAGGCATCCTATCAATCCCACACACATTTAATGAGAATTAATGCACAGACTACGTTCAACCTCTGTTCAACTTCAAGCAGTTCTGTTGAACTTCTAGCAGTAATGTTAGGTCACATACAGTTCATGGTTCACCTCTCAAATGGTTTACTGATTACCTGTTTCTAAGAAAGCAAAGCTTTTAAAGCTTAGTGAGGACATTTTGGATCCATATCCTGTGACGTGTGAAGTACCTCAGGGCTCTATTTTAGGTCCCTTATTGCTTTATTATATTTTTCAATGATTTCTAAGACTGTCTTCATTACAGCAATGTTGCAAAATTTGCCATCGATACCGTAATATACATTTCATCAAAATTGATAAAATAAAAGAAAAATTAAGTGAAGATCTCACATTGATATCGTCATACTTTTCCTCGAACGAGCTGGTTATCAACCTGAAGAAGGGCAAGACAGAGTGTATTTGGCTCGGCATGTCACAAAATATAGCGACAGCCGTCTCGTAGGATTCCAGGGACCCAAACCTCCTTTGGAATGAAACTCCCCTATCTGATCACAAACACTTCTCCAGTTTACCAAAAGCTACACAAGCCTTTTGGATACGTGCGTGTATTTCTAAATCTAAAGAAGCATTCCTTGATATGGTACCCCCACGGTATGTAAATGTGTCCAAAACATTTACTTTGACATTAGGTTGTATGTAAGGGTCATCTTGGGCAGGAGTAAACATCTATGTATTTCTTTTTGATTATCCCAGCAGGTTATGTGTTATGAGGGCGCCAATTTTAATGACCCTAAGTCTGTTGCAGGAATCGTCTAGGTTCCCAGATGTAAAAATTTAGGCAGTGGTCTTTTCACTCCTGGCCAATTGGCGTGACAATAATCACAAAACTCCATCATTTTTCGATTTACATCTGGGAGCATTTTAAGAATGAAGAGAAAGTGCACTTGCAATGCAAAATAAGCTGAAAGTTTAAGGAATTCGAAAGACAACCAGAGCATTTTAGATAAACTTTCGTGCAAACACGTAATTAAAACACTAAGGAAAACATGTTTGAGTACAAGTAATATATAATTGTGTTGATTTTTTTACTTTTCGATCACTTCTCAAAACTATGTAACAATCAGAAACCTAGAAACTGGGCGGTGGAGCGATGTGAGAGAAGCATGCACATCTGCATATCTGACGTTTTCGAGGTTTGTCTGAACTCAGCTTTAACAAGGATATCAACATTTTTTCTTCAGTTTGCAATCGAGTACAAAAGTCAAAAAAGTCATCTACATAGGAGGCAAACTGTGAAACCGAGGCTACAGTTTCTAGATCTTTTTGTATTGTAGCTAGCAAAGTGTTACTGCCTAGTACTTGAAGATTCTTCCGTCTAATATTGACTTTGCAGATTTACGCTTCTTAGGTTTTATGGAATGTCTTCTTCCGAATCCTCAACGTCACTTTCAATATCATTGCTCGGAAAGTCGAAAAAAATATTTTTCTATTTCCAGACTGTAGTTGAAGGACCAGAAACTAGAGTCTATCCTAGTGAGCCCAGGCTGATTTATACAAATCTTGAGTTGCTTGACCACTCATTGTCTTTTTCGCCTTCTTCGTCTCTCGAATGAGCTAGGCCTGCAAGTTGTTTATTTTCGTTTTGACTTCAGTGGCAATCCAGCTTCCTCACAGTGCTTCAGCAATGGAACTGGATGAGAGTTCTCGATTATCTCTTCACTTCTCGTCGAAAATGTCCCAGAGACTAGGTTTTTCTTCAAGAAACTTAATAGGAGCAGCAGTAGTTTCTTGTTTCCATTTCTTGCTACTTTTCTTTGCAGGAGCATTCAGTTTTTTCGCAGATAACTTCCTCTTCAAGAGGGAATTCAGGCAAGTCCATCTTTGGTTATTCGTTTTATTACCCAAACATACGAGTGTTGGAGATTTTACATCGGCGTGCCCTTTCGAATGATTAGTGCTGTAATTTATCAAACAATCAAATTTTTTTGGATCATGCCTTAGGCAAACAAATGCTACATTGCAACATGTAACATCGCACAATACGATATTTGTTTGTCCGGGAGTTCATTTTAAGGCCAATCATACGCTTATAAAGTTGATTCTTAGCAAATACGTTGTATCAAATGATCCCAACAAGCATATTAGCCTACTTTTCAAAATACAAACATACAAACCAATGCAAAGCAAGAATACTTACAAGTTGCTCTTCTACAAGAACACCAATGCAGAAGCAACTGAGGTCACTTGTTGTACAAGTAGGATGTACAGACTCCTGGTACATTGGTAACAACACCAAATCTCTCATAACAATCTCTCAGCAGTATAATTACAAATTTAGCAAGATCCACAAACTAAATGCTACAACTTTGGACTATGATATATGAAAGTTTCCCCAACCCCCGTTCCAAGTTATTGTTCAGTTTGAAAACGACCATTTTAGGCACTTGCATGTCAGACCTCCCTACCGCTAAGAGGAGAGGTCTAGAAAACAAATAATACCAGACCTGGGCACCACTTTCATGTGGCAAGTGTCTTCAGTGATTTGCTCCATTTTCACCAAAATTTAGTAAAATTTTAACTTCTATTTGTCCATGATTGTAGCGAACGCGGTAGCAATACAGAAAACATCGATTTAGGTGGTTATAACGCATTTTCATATAGCATCACCTAGGTCCTGCAAGACACTTGCAGAATCATTACTTACCAAAATGTTTTAAGCTTATATTTAATAGCTTTTTAATAATTGCCCAAAAGATCTGAATTTTTCAAAGTATTTTTTTGTTTTATCATTGTCCCTAACCCTTTCAAACTCTTACGCTCACTCGTAAATATTGCAACCCATGCAAATGAATCTTTCATATAACTTTGCCTAACAAGTCATTTTATCTTATTAAAGCATAAGTTCCAAGTTTCATGCATTTTATTGATTTATTCTTCTTATAGAAGGCAAGAATTTATATAGGATTTGTTCTCACTTTATATTATCACCTCCATTTATATTTTATTGGCATATGATTTATAATGTTTTAATGACGAATGTCAGTTATTATTCTAACAAATTCACCTATTTAAGCGAATGTACAACCTAACTTTCTCAGCAATGCGAGACGAGATCACCCAAAAAAGAGAATGACATCCATCTTTAATAAATATGGAACTCTATTTTCAAGACCGTTTTCTGGTATGTATTTTGCAATGTACATGTAATTTGTCTTAAAATGCCAGAATATCATTACAGAAAGATGTAAAGACAATTATTGTAACTGCGATTTTTACGCTCATTTCCTGCAATTTTGTCATCAGAAAGTTGTGTTTTGACTTAAGGAAACTGTTAGGACAATAAGTCTCAGAAAACTTCCTTTCCTAACCATTGTCCGAGGTTTAACTTAATTTTTTGTTTTATGTGAGGAACATCACTAGTTAGAGAAATGTTCTTTTGTCCAAATTTCTCCTAAGCAGAATGAATCGTCCATCAGACTCATGAAGTTCACGACAAACAGAATTGTACCGATAATATGGAACCTGCATTCCCATTTGTCAGCCATAACATCCTTACACTACATCAAAGGAATAGACGACTTCACTTTTTGTTGACTGTTAAAACATTATATCAATGGAATTGTCAAGCTGAGACAATACTCAGATCAAATCTAGAAACACTAAAAGGGACTGCCGTACAAGCTTCACATTGCATAATTGTATTCGGGATACTATTTAAATGTGCTAAGGGCAGATTGTAACCCTATTTGGACTGGGTTATTATAAGATTCCCAGGGGAAGTAAGGGGTGTGTAGTATTCAACAAACGTCAGATACAGCATGCAAACATTTTGAAGAAAACAATGAACAGAGCAGCCCTATCTGAAACATGGGTGCCATCCAAATCCACACAAACAACCTCCATTTTACATTTGTCTTACACATATAAAGATAGTAACGTTCTGGAAGTACAGACAAAAGACTGTGGGATCATTACAGCTTTAAATTCCGTTTCTTAACAGGGAAAAGATGTTTAATTTTTAAGGTAGCAACAAATGTAATCAAGTAAGATTACCAGAACTGCGATGACATATGTGCAAGGATAAATTATATCTTTTCCTATCGTATACGTTATCCTTCTCTACATACGTTTCCTGCGGGGAAGGGAGCTAGACGGGGAATGGGACTAGGTAGGTAGGGAGATTAGATGGGAGGACGTGTTGGGGGAGAGGACTTGGTGCCCATGGTTCACTATTGTCCCTGATTACCACTGCACGAGTTGCCCAGTCTTGTCTGACATTATCATACTTCTGAGATTCTTTTCCAGTAATATATTCGAAATGACATTTATAGAAAATGTGTCAATGATGACGTCATAATTGCCCTCTCCCCGCTCCCATTTAAAAAGTCAATAGTAAGCAACACAAAATGTAGATGATGAAAATACATAGAATAAAGTTAGTTTTTTGGCAGAAATCTGAAAAATTGCATATAAAGTAGCTCCTTGTTTTTACATCTACGGGTTAGTATCTTCTACATCTAAACGTTAAGTTTATTGTACTCATTTCGTGATTCTGGTGTACCACAGAGAGACAAAGACTATTCGAACTCTTGGAATTTCTCTTTCATAAACTGCATGATGAAAATAAAGATGTCGAATTTATCGAGCATCAACTTAAGTTTGTAGTCATATTAGAATGGACGCAGCAGAAATACGAGGCTCCATGGCATGTCCGTGAAAAGTAAAAAACGCTATTATTTATGGAAAAGAGAAACATTAGATTTTCACACGTCATAACTTTAACAGCTTAAGAAAAAATAACCCTTTCTCTTACATATCGGTTTCACTAAACGTATTGTTAGAATAACTGAGTCTTCATAGTTTAAAGTGTTTTCTCGTAAAAGTCAAAATATGTTGACCACCTTAAAATAGCTGAAGTAGACTGCAGATATGTATCAAAGGGACATTATGGGGATATTCATCAAGACTAGATGCCCAAAATTCTCAATTAAAGAACTGTATTTAATGACTTAGAGAGCAGAAATAGTAAAGTTATTAGGAAAAAAAGACTGGAGAGGTTAGGCCGCCTGCTACAACTGCTTGACGATTCACCTGCCAAAGCAGCTGGAAACCTCAACAAGAAAATGCATTCTCTAATAAAAAAATTAGCCAGAAACTCTTTTATCTATAGAAGTATATAAAAGCTGAAAGGAGGAAAGATAATGAACAATGATACGATTCGAGGTTAAAGATCGTCAAGAGTTTTATAAAAAAGATAAGCTGTGCAGAAATGAAATATTTAGCTCAGGCAAAAAACCCCGAGAAGCATACAAGAGAGAACCTACTTGTCGTTAATTATGACTGTTTTTAACCTGGGCGTAAAAATATTGCATTATTATTAAGCATCTTTTAAGGTAGTAATATCATTTGCAGTGGTGTCATTATTAAAGGAATTAAAGGTGCATTATGTACTGCGCCACAGTATATGTGTAAAGATTTGTCAACTGTTTACTTCTACAAGACGCAGTGAGCCTGACGGAGTGTGAATTGAGACACGAACCGGTTTTCCTATATAGCACATGACTTCCGAGCAAACTGTTGATTGAGTAAAAATCACAAACAGACATAACTAATATTTTGAAAAGTTGCTAACTAGTCATATTACGAGGAGTGAGAGACATTTGCATTGAATTGCTGGAACGACATCCTTAATGTATTATGTATTATTTCGCCAATGAAAATAGATACTAAGGAACACATTAAAAACGCAGTTCTTTCCAATTATTCTATTGTTGATTTCAATACTAATTGGTCTCAATTGTCATTTTTAGAAGCTTTTTACATAAAACGATTTTCTTCAACAATAAA
>JAAAKL020010978.1:0-13972 GCA_010016065.2 Carybdea cf. marsupialis auct. non (Linnaeus, 1758) | reverse complement strand
GCACTCTACGCACCGCGTCTACCCTAATGTCATTCGCTTGGGTTTTGGTTTGATGTATTCTACCTTGCGGGTTACAGGCTGAACTATTCGTAATTCACTGCATGCCGCAGTGACAGATAGGTTGATCTAGAAAGGATTTAAGTCTTAAATAACCTATGTAAATCGGTGGAACTGGGTTTTGATTTAAAGTAATTATGATGTATTGTATTCGTCAAATTTTGGCAAAGTTGATTCCCCTGGAGGCCATACTGTAGCTGCGGGGGCACCAGGCATCGCCTCACCCAACGGTCAGTTTTGTAGGGGCATTCCCCCCTTCGAGGAAAAATCCGAGCGGGAATTTGTGTCAAAGTCAGTGTCCGATTGTTATTCGACGTCTGATAATCGACTCGGTATTTGTCTATTAGTTGCCTCTTGCATAATAGAAGTTATTGCAAAATTCACAGAACTGTGCCTTCCACCCCCTCTCCCCGTAAAATGCTGGCAGCTCCGCGCCTGCCCAAGAGGCTTTAGACTAGATCTGCAGTTTTACAAGAAATTAACTTCCTTGCATTTATCGAATGTCGGAGAATCAGATGGTTTATTTGAATAAAGCCTTGAGGCGGCTAGAAAATTTCTTTTATTTTATTTGATGACTTTACGTTTTTAAAGGAAATCTTCAGCTGGTCATACTACTTTACTTCTAAATCAAGGACTTGAATTAATTCTACTCTTGGCATGACCATGGACTTCGTGAATGAAGTCAGTTGTTTTGTTTAAATCTACGACATAAATATTGTAAGGTAAATGCAGTTTAATATACCCGTTTGCACGTGACCATCCAATCTCAATTTATAGCAGTTTGGCACGTGACCATTCAATCTCAATTTATAGCAGTTTGGCACGTGACCATTCAATCTCAAAATATAGCAGTTTGGCACGTGACCATTCAATCTCAATTTATAGCAGTTTGGCACGTGACCATTCAATCTCAATTTATAGCAGTTTGGCACGTAACCATTCAATCTCAATTTATAACAGTTTGGCACGTGACCATTCAATCTCAATTTATAGCAGTTTGGCACGTGCTTATGTCTCTAGCTTCGGTAAATCGCTTAAAATGTCGTCATTTTGATGGCTTTGATCATCTTGTTTATTTCGTCAGATTGTGTTTTGAAAAGTCACTGAAATCTCAATGGCCGATTATACGATATGAGCGTTTATGAGAGACATTTCTTTCCACAGAGGCACGTGTGCTTATCAACCCTGAACTCGACCATCCACGTTCCTCATAGATTTGAAGTCAGTAATGAAAGGATCTATCTCCTAAGAGGAAGCAGCATTTGCTGAGTTTGAAGGATTGAATCAATGTCAGTATTGATCTGCGATTCGCATTGCCACAATAAGATAAAAGATAAGAAAAAGCATAAGAAAAAGCATAAGAAAAAGAATAAGGATAAGGATAGGGAAAGGGTGAGGAAAAGGAATTACGAATGAGAAATAGGAATCAGGAATAGGAATCAGGAATACAAATCAGGGAAAGGAATCAGGAATAAGAATCAGGAATAGGAATTAGGAATAGGAATCAGGAATACAAATCAAGAATAGGAATCAGGAATAGGATTAGGAATAGGAATTAGGAACAGAAATCAGGATTAGGAATAGGAATCAGGATTAGGAATCAGGAATAGGAATATGGAATAGGAATCAGAATTAGGAATAGGAATTAGGAATAGGAATCAGAATTAGGAATAGGAATTAGGAATAGGAATCAGGAACTAGGAATCAGGAGTCAGGAATAGGAATTAGGAATAGGAATCAGGCAAAGGAATTAGGAATAGGAATCAGAAATAGGAATTAGGAATAGGGATTAGGAATAGAAATTAGGAATAGGAATCAGGAATAGGGATTAGGAATAGGAATCAGGAATAGGAATAGGGATAGGAATCAGGGGGCTTTCATAAAAGTAGGAAAACATTTTAAGAATAGAATAGATCTTGACTTAGGATTTAGGATCTTGACTTACAATTTAGGACACCGCAGCTCATCCACTTACAATGGTGTCTGTTTACTTTATGGATCTGTTGAGCCTTCGTACTACCTTTTAAAAATGGTAGGAAAACAAATGTCTGAAGAGGAGAAAATGTGGCTTCTTCAGAGAATCCGGAGCAAGAAGCACCTTCTATTTGGTAAACACGGTGTGCGGGTGGATGTAGATGGAGTTTCTGTGGAGATTACAGAGGAATCGAAACGCCTGTGTTGGAGACAACTGTGGGATGAATGAGTGTTGCGCAAACAAACTCCCATTTTGTAATGGACAGAGGAACTGGCTTTATCTTCAAAAGACAGTTTGGGGAAACTTAAAAGATGCCACAGTCAATAAATGACAAAACAGAAGGAAAACCGGAGTGCCCGGCGGCTCTAAAGCCAAATGGACGAAAATTAATGATATGGTGATTGAAATAGCTGATCCACATAACCCAACTCTTGATGGCCTTTCAGTTGGGGATTCAGGAGTGTATGGTACCCAGGAAAGCTCTACGTACCCTTTAAACCAAGATGACTTGGAGCGATTTCATGGGAATGAATTCTTGTTGTCAACTCCCTTGACTACACTGGACGAGAGCATCAATAGCCCTAGTGATGCCCAAACAACGCAAAGGAGTTCACCTGTGCCATGTGGCTCTGGGTTGAACGTAGAACAGTTCAACGTACAGGTATCCTCAGCAAGACCCTCAAAAGAGTGAAATGTTAGCCATAATGAACTTTCAGAAGTGGATACGTTAATGGTAGAAAAGTTGAGGTTGCAAGTTGAACTTGTCGGAAATCAAAATTTGGAAAGTGTGCAGAAACAAGAGGAGGGCCGTCTGAGACAGGTTAAACTGCGATTAGAGATTGCAGAACATCTAAAACATTTTGGTGTTGACGTACCTGAGAATCTTGTAGAGGATTTAGATAAACTCCAAGATAACGGATTTTAAATGTCGACCTCTATGTTGACATATACCTTTGATGTGGATTGCAGTGAGGGAGTTAAGTTAGACCGGCATAAAATCTTCAAGTAAACTACGTATGTGCATAGATGTATAATTACTCTCCACTTTATCGTCCCCCGCGCCCATTATCACCTAAATCCACAAGCATCTTTCTGTTATGCCCCCACCTGTTTTGCAAATTCGTGAAAAAATTCTCTCCTTTGGCTCATATTCAAAGCCCTAGTTAGGTGCGGAATAGTGCGGTGAAACACTGCTGATTATGAAATACTTGTCGACACGTAGCAAGCGCACGTGTTTGAGTTTCAGTACACAAGCTGTGTACGCCATTGCTTGTCGCTGTTAGTATAGTTGCAGGGTAGAAACGCTTTGATTTGAAACTCTTTGAGAGAAAACAAAAGATGTCTCCAAGATGGCCAAGCAGCTGCATGTGAACAATGTACTTTCAGTTTTCTTACGTTAGTTGCTTGACGTTGTTGTTGTCACAAATTCCAACCCACAGCAATTGCTGTTATGTTGGCCAACGAAATTTTATCTGAATGCTTGATGAAAGGTCTCGTGAAGTGGTGACCTATGTAATTCGCAAGTGTCGTGGTAAGAGTAGATAAATCATTACGTTTGGCAAAGTTTATGGTATACCAATGTTTGTTTACAGCTACTCAATCCAATGCAAGTAATAGATACTGTATACAATAAAGTCTTCCTTTTCTGGTTTACCGGGAAATGTACATAAAGGTCGTGTTAGTTTTAATTACCTCGTTCGAAAGAAACAATAACTTGACGATAACTAAAGGCTATATTTTGACGGGTGCCGGTTAACTTGCATAGGAGTGGATGCCAATAACATCCTCATCTATGCACCCAGTCGTTTTACATATCACAATAAGTGCCGGTATGTGCACACAAACGTTAAACATGTGGTTTACCTTGCCTCACATGGTTTGTGTCATATAAACACACATTGAAAAGAACTGACGAGTAAATCGATGAGTCAGGCAGACATGCATTTATTTTGCAAGCAAATTTAACAGGGTTTACGTCCATTACTATCAATCATACAGTAGGCCTACTACATAAACAGACTTAGTGTAGGATTCAAAAATAGTAATAGAAACCCTACAATGGATAAAATTGAGTTTTGCAAACTGAGACCCAAGTAGTTTTTCCATGCAAGATATCTTGTGCTTGCTCTGTTTGTGTTTGCACCCACTACTCAAATGAACCTAAGAATATAGAGTAGATGGGTACTAATCCATGTTAAACGGTTGCTGCTGATGCACCCACCTTTGGTAATTGGTACCAAAGACACGTCTCTTCATGCCCTCTTGGAAATTTGCATGGCATTAACCTATTATCAGGCGCGGATCCAGAGGGGGGGCCGGGGGCCATGCCCCCAAACGTTAAAGTTTCAAAGTGTCAAATTTTGAGTAAAAATCTTTCAAGACATATCATATAAAATAAGTAGATGAATAAGACAATAAAAGTAAACACATAAACAGATAAATATAATAAAGAACTGTTATATGTACGTACTTAGCAAACTAGATTACATTACATTTGATTGTGAACCTACTTGTAAATCAAGTACCTATATTTTTTCCAAATGCCTCCCCCCAACTCAAACGCTGGATCTGCCCCTGTTCAAGTCATTTATTGTATCTACACCTTATCATCTTCCTCCTTATATCGCTGGCCACCTTTCCTGAACAGAGCATGTCGTACATAGGTGCCTATGACCTATTCCACTGCCACTCCAGTATTTCGTGGGTTTTTGTCATAACATCTGAATAAAAAGGACAACTTCGTATCAAAACATTTTCAATCAATGCTAGTGGCTATATCAGCGGCAATCCCATATGTCCTTGTAGAGCTAATATCATATGGACATAATTGCCAACTCTGATCACATATCTTGTTCTTGTGGTAAAATTTGTAAAAATCTGCGTGGCTGAAAATCTCACCAACGAACATGTAGACATGTCAAAGGTCTTAACGATTATGCCAATTTAGGAAGGATATGATGATTTTGATCATATTTTACAACGACTATAGTCTTCACCAAATTTTAAGCGTGGTGTAAACTTCCTGGTACTGATGCAGATATGATGTCGACACGTTTGTGCAGCAATTTAACTCGATCATGTATGATTTTCTGGGTACAAACTTTGGTTATGTCCCTAAGCCGTTGCTCTCTAATCAACAACTTTTCGATAAATATGGCAACCTTTCAAAATCTCAACTAAAAAGGGAATTATCCTATCTCAAAAGGATCTCTCCTCAAGATCTCTCAGCTATCAAATTCGTTGCCCTCCGCCTCGGAAATATGTTATCAATTAACTCGTCCACTGCTTTGTCTTCTTTCACTGACCATGATTACGAAATCCAACGTAATTTCTGGGACTATGATAGTCGTTTCGTCAAGCCGGTTGAAGATGCTCTTATGACTAACACTCACTATGGAAGCTTGTCTTCCTCATTTCCAAACGTCTTCAGCCCACACTTACCGAAATTGAATAACATAGTTCCCTCCTGGAGTCCTAAACTTCGAGATCCACAGTTTGATTTTCCTTCGGATCCACGATCTTATCATCAGGTAACTCACTCGATCAGATTGATAAAGTCAAGTGGAAGTCCTTGTCCGTTGGATCAAATATCTGTCATTTTTAGCAAAAGGAATAGAGTTGATCACAAGGGATGTTAGTCAGATGGTACTATGGGTGACCCTGGAAGTGGTTGTGGCTCCGTCGTTATGATCGTTTATGGATGACCTTACTTTGATATCCAGCGAGGAATTGCAGATAGAAGGAGGATTGCGGAAGCTTTGTGAACTTGTGTCGTGGACCAGGACGCGTTTCAAGCCAAAGAAAAGCAGACGTTTATCCATAAGAAAGGGTAAGGTAGAGAATAAGAGGCTCCGCATAGAGGGCGAGGAGATACCACAGGTCTCTGAGCAACGTATGAAAAGTTTGTATCGTTGGAATGAAAGCCAGCATCAATGACCAGCTGAAGAGATGGATAAAGGTGGTTGACAAAACTCTCACCCCTTGCAAGGCAAAGGTTTGGTGCTGCCAGTTTGACCTCTTACCAAGATTACTCTGGCAGCTTCTGGAGCATGAGATGGCAGTGACGTGGGTTGAGAGAATGCAGCACTTTGTTAACATTCATTTTCGTAAGTGGTTACGAGCTCCTCGGATGTTGTCTGATGTTGCCCTGTATAGTAGATCGGGAAAGCTACGCCTACGGCTGGTATCCTTAGTGGAAGAGCTAAAGGCAGAAAAGGTCCGTTTGGTAATGATGATGCGTGAGTCCCCACACACTTTGATTTCGCAAGTGAGATCTTGATTCGGACAGTTCGGAAGTCGAAGGATGAGGATGCTACTGATGAAGCTCTGGCGGAGTGAAATGCCATGAGATGCGTGGTAAGCTAAAAGTTGGGAAACATGGTCTGTGTCTGGCAGATCCTAGAAAGTTATCTAGCTCAGAGGGTGGGAAAGGTCGAAGAGCGCTAGTGGTACAAGCTGCAAAGGACAAGGAGGAAGAACTCAGGTTCAGTAAAGCTCCTCAGCAAGGAGTGCAAGAAGCATGGATTCGGTGGGAAGATGTTGACCAACGAAGAATTTCCTTGAGTCGATTGCTGGCGATGTCTGCTGGAGCGATTCGGGTTATGATTTGTGCCTCATTCCACATGCATCCATCACTTGTCAGCCGGAAGAGGTGGGGCGTACAGCAAGATGAATTGTGTAGGTTGTCTTGGAAGGGTAGAGGATCTCTGGAACATATGCTATCATCTTGTCAGCACTTGCTATCAGCTTACACATGGCGGCATAATCAAGTTCAGCGTTAATTGGCTGAAGGCGCTCGGGCAGCGATTAACCAACAAGCAAAGAAATGATCTGTTAAGCCTACTATAGATTTGTAAGAGAGGAAAAGCAGCCAAAGGCAGGGGAAATGAATTACAGTGTGAGCTGTACCTTATCAGCTGCGCGTGATTGGCAGCTATTTGTTGATGAGGGAAATATAACCACGCCACCCTCTATTGTGGTAACTGATCAGCGCCTGACATGGTAATTATGTCCATGTCAATAAAAATGTTGTTGATCATGGAGTTGACTGTTCCCTTGGAGACGAGATTGGTAGGAGGCAAGGGAGAGTAAGCTGCCTAAGAATGGAGAACTGAAGGAGGATTGTGAACGTGCAGGGTGACGGTGCAAGTTATTCGCTGTGGAAGTTGGGTGCAGGGGACCTCCTGGATGGACTCTGCAGAGACGTCTGCAAGCACTAGAGTGGAATGGTCGAAACTTGGGAATATGGTTCTTATAAAAATGCCAAAAAATATTTAGCTGGTATTTTAATAAGTATTTTAATCGTTTTGTAGGTATTGGGAATTTTATTATATAAGCATATCTTTTAGCTGGTATTTTAGTGAGTATTTTTATCCTTTTTTAAACAGTAGGGATTTTAAGTTGTAAACAAATATTTTTAGGGGTATAAAATGTCCAGGAATGTTAGTGGCAGTTGCCAGAAGAAAGGAAAGAAATTTTCCGAAAGCTCGCCATGAGCAAGAGCCAACGTTTTATTATTATATTATATATGCATATATGTATATATATATGTATATATAAGAGAACTAAAGTGCCCTAAGGCGACCGACGAGCTTTCGATTGATAAAAACCTTCCTCAAGTCTTTTGACTTGAGAGACAAGAGACTTGAGAAAGGTTTTATCAGCCGAAAGCTTGTTGGTAGCCTCAGGGCACTTTAGTTTTCTTACCATTTGTATATGCATATATATGTATTTCTTTACATAATCAACACATGATAATAGCCTGGCTCTTGTTCATGGCCAGCTTTGGAACTAATTTAAAACATACATAGTAGTGGCACTAAAAGTTGTTTATATTCTAAATTACTTGCATGATAAGTTTCGTTTCGTCAGGGAAACGTTTCCAGTGATTTAGGAAGCGGTGGGTGGTTACAAGACTGCAGTAGCGCCGTAGAGGCGTACCTTTCATCCAAATAACTTCCTGGTTCCAACGCTTGATTTTATACGCTGCTATCAATGTTCACGTTGACGAAGAGCGTCGAGCCGCAGTTGTACTCTTGAATACAATATCATGGGCCAAACAGACGGTAAACATAAGACAGCAACATAAGACGCAAGACAATAACTATTTCATAAGAGTAACGACAAGGCAGGAGAAAGCGCCGTTTTCTGAAGTCAACAAAGTCAAATTTACCTGTGAAATAATTTACTGTGGACTTCCATCTTTTGTTTGTGCAGCACACGAATCAGGTATCTTCCTCCAAGATGTTAAGAAAAGCAGATGCAGCGACTATTCAAGTAAATACTTCTCCAGTTTGTTACAAAAATAAATTTTGCACTCTTTATCGGGCTTCCTGCTGCAAGTCGAGCTGCAGACCGTGGTAGCAAACTTCGCGCCCTTTCGTAAGTCCTGATGTGGGGGCCATGTTTATTTTCCATTCCCTACGTGACGTGACCTGTCCTCTCGTCTAGCTTCAAAAGTCTTTGCAGGATACATTGAACGCCATGTTTGTTTTGTTTTAATATGAAGACCCAGTCACGTGATTGCTAAGCCAAATTGGTCTGTTGTAGGAGGCAGTGAAACCATTTTGTACATTGCCGTTGCTTTGGAAACAGAAAGAACTGTTCTTTTCATTTTGCCTTTTCGGTTAACTACTCACTTCTAAGAGATTGATTGGCCAAAACAACGGCAATCTAGCTCTTTTCATTTTGAATATTCTGTACCATAAACAAACTGCCTTACAACTTTTTTGACAACTTGACAACTTTTTGACACCTTGACTTTTCTCTGATTTCTCCCCTTTTTTACCTACTTAGAATATTTTTTTTTAGCAATGTGTACTTCGCAATGGCACTTCAGACTGGACTTATACTTAGCACTTTTCTTTGTTTTTAAAAAGCCTTGTGTTGCTTAGAAAAAAAACATCAGTGTATTTTGTTCGTTGTTGTTATTAGACTCGGTTATTCCTGGAATTCTGTGCATCACCGTGGAGAAAGGAAACCATAAATTTCCTGTTCTAGCTGGGGACTGGGTCTAGTGCTGTCGCTTTCAGAAATCTGTAGGAGTCGAAAATGTTCTAGTCGAGGTTGAATACAAGGGAAGATACTGTAAACTTACTGAATCTATTTACAGATAATGTTTCTATTTCTACTAACTGTAGCTGTTAACACGCTGCTTACATAGAAATTGATGTCGTGGAAAATGTGAATCAATTCAAAAAAACCTGTCGGCATCCAGGAAGTTAAGGTGGAGTAAACATCGGCTACACTCTAATTTGTCAACAAGTTGTTACATTTGAATGCATCATGGCAACTTAATGTCTGGAATTGTGCATCGATCATAACCGGATCATACTTACTTTTGGTATTACATAGACTATCACAATGCCTCCTTATGAAGCATCAACTTTTAACTACTGGCTTTCTAAAACTCCAGATTCCACGTTGATTGTGGACTTCCTTCTTCCGAACGGAATCTGTGTGACTTTGGAAGCGTCAGCTGACACAAGCTTGGCTAGCTTGAAGTCGCAGTTATGGGTTAAAGCCCGCGAATTTCCACGTTTTAATAAGCTTTATTCAGAGAGCCAATATGTTTTATCTTGTGTTAGTCGCAGAGGAGGAATGGAGGAACTTGTGGACGAGGAGAGGTCCCTGTATGAAATAAAGCCATTCAAGCCATATCTGAAGGTTGTTAAGAAACAGGGAGATGAAACAGAAAAACTGCTAAATTCAAAAATAAGCATGCTGATTGGCATAAGTCTGACGGAATTTAATAATATGAAAGTTGAAGAAGTTGAGGATTTTCGTATGAAGTATCGAAATTTTTGTGAATCAATTGCCCAGCAACGTGGACGTGCTTCTTGGATACGCCGTGCTATATATACTTTCCCACCAGAATTTGCAGAAACATTAGAGATCCCGAAATACTTAGAGGAGAAGCTTGGCGACAGTTCGTTAAGAGTAAATATTGTAGTTGACAAAAGTGTAAAGAGAACTATTAATCAGGCATTCAGTGTGCATTATCAATCCTACCCCAGTGACTTGATTAATGTAGCTTTACGTAAAAAGGCTGCAACATTACGTCTTCCTGAAATTGAGAGTGGAGAAGATTTTGTGTTAAAGATTGTAGGGAAAGAGAGCTTTCTTCTTGGGTCAACAATGGAAAAAGACGAGGAAGAAAGATATTTAGAGTATCCATTAATCCAGTACAAGGTACGTGAACAAAGTGTTAATGGGTCAGGACAACGTCATATAATTGCTGTCTGATTTGAAGAAAAGGGTAAAAGTGCATCATCATGTTTCACCCTACCTGTTTACTATTTTGAAGTAACTCGGTCAACAGTTTGCCCCTAATCGTATTTTGTGTGTAAGCATATGCATATATTTATGTGCACCATAAGCATTCATGTTTATTGAGTTATTATGAATTCCATGATTGTTAGTGTGACTACCTGAGTACTTATATATCTTTTAGCATAATAGTTTCTATCTGTTTTAGTTTTGTTTTATGTAAATCCACTAACAGACACTAGAAATCATGGGATAAATATACTTTCAATAAAAATGCTTGTGTACGGCCTTTGGTGGAACTGAACTCAATTTTTGTAAGCATATCTTATTCTTGATTCTATACATATCTGAGCTTGCCTGCCATAATCCCTAAAGGTACTGTGCTCTGTCATCTGCTCTTGCCAGCTGGGAAAACTATGTTTCAAGAGATAGGACTGAGAGGTGGACTGCAAGCACAAATAGGTTGTTATCTAAAGGAGCAAAATAGTGGCTTTGGCCTTGAACAGGGTCAAGAAAATAATAAAAAATATCTTCTGGAATAAGCTGTTTCCCATAATACCAGACCTGTAGTATACATAGTGTTTAAACTAGAGGTGTTTGAATATCAAAATTCTCTGTTCAAAACTCCTTAAGTTAGGATCCAGTTTCAAATAATAAGGCTTAGTTTGATTTAAAACTTTGAAACCTCATGTCTCAGTGTTGGTAAAGAGTATCACTCTCAATTATTGCCATTGACATTATTACTAATAGGGCAACATGCTAATTTAGTATTTTCTCCATAATTCTAGCATTTTCAAGATTATGACATCACATTCTCCCTCCGCATTAACAAACTGCTTCTCTAGCTGTTTTATCAAAGGCAGCTATCTCGGTCATATGTAGTTTATAATGACATGTTGTGTCATACCTTAGTTATCTATTTTTCTTGGCATATCATGTGAATAGAAATGTAAATACAACCGTAGGTTTACGAGTACCTGTTGACATTGCATTTTTGAATGTGACAGCTGCCAAGGGTCACTTCCATAGATATGAATCAAGTTCTTACTGACATGCGAGAACAGCCTATGTCATCTATAAGTTTGAATGTTTAATGTTTCTTAAACCATAGTTGTATGTACTTATTTTGTGTATTTGTTCAAAAATTGAAGCTTCATATTAATATTTTATACCTTTATGTTCTCACCTTGCCTTATATAGTACATTAGAGACTGTGTATGTGCAGATATATGGCCTCATCTTTGCCTGGTGCCAAGATGTGAGTTGAAGGTTGAGGACAGGACAAGAACATATTCCTTAGTCGATAATCCACCACCCTTGCCACCAAAGGTTGAGAAGAATTCAATATCCTTATGGGACCTAAGCTCTGATACAATGTTTAGGATCAAGATTGTCTGTGCAATAAATGTAAATGGGGGAGATATGAAGGTGAGATTTTTATCTTAAAGGGCCATATAAAATTTAGAGATTCACAAGATGTTTTTGGCAACATGAGGTGCTCTGTATTCAATCTAGAAGTCTAGTTTTCTTGCCATGTTGGGAGAGCAGTAGCATGTGGGGTGTGCAGAGGCATGTGCACTCGCTACAGATTCCAAAAGCTACCCAAAGTATACTTTTTTGATGTTTTCCTAGATGAAAGAACCTTGAGAATTTCACACAAAGAATTATTCTCAGTTTTTATTCAGTTCTTCAAACTCTTTAAAGGTTTAATGAAATCATTAACTGGTTGAAATTGATACAATAGAAACTAATTTCTCAACACTAATGGCATACTTTCCAATATCAACAGTTATAGTTCTTCAAAGTATGAAATCATTTTTAGGTGTGTTTAATACATCTGTAAATGATTGGTTGGGTGCAATTTGTCAAAAAGGTAAAACCTACATATTGTGTTTCCAAATCTTTTCAACAAATCTGAGACAACTCAGACTTGTTGTACATGTTTAACTTCCATTCATCTTCTCCTTGTATTGACATTATATGACAGAAATATTTTTATTCTTTTAGTATCATTGCTTTTAGCCATTGCATTTTGTATTGATTTTTTGTTTGTATGAAATTGAAGTAAACATTGCTGGTGTTGAAACATGAGGACAGGCATTACTGGTATCACAGGACAGCATACTCACATAATGCTGTAACTTGTGCTATAGATTGACTGGCCATTTCCTCTCGGCAACATGTTATTATGTAGAATGCCAGAAAGGTAGTTGCTTCTAAATACGCAATAGCTATTATGTATGGCCACAATATGCCTTTATGATGCCATTGGCAAAGGATGTTAACATAAAGTCAAATGACATAGTTTTATTCCCAAAGGTATTACCCAAAGTGAAATTTGTTGACTGTAATAAGTTTGTAGGTACAACTGTCTTGTGTGCTTAATGACCTGCTTTTTATGGGTTTTTTTATGTTTAGAAAAGTGTCAAATGTGGCCTTTACCATGGAGGAGAACCTTTATGTGATATCAAGAGCACAGAGGCTGTTGCTGATACTGGGACTAGTTGGAATCAGTTCATTGACTTTAACATTCGTGTAATAGATTTACCAAGAATGGCCAGGTTATGTTTGTGTGTCTATGGTCATAAAGAACTAAAAGATAAAAAGAAGAAGGTAAGCCACTTTGTTTTGTGTAACATGATGCAATCATTAGCCTAACTGTATTGCAGCAGTGGCACTCAATGGTGATGGGGGCAGGTGTAGGTCTTGGTGATCCAGACGTTTTGTTTGGTCTTTTGCTATAATCACCTCTACTACTACTGACAATATACTAACTTTAAGGTTAAAGGAGAAATTATCATTGTTATTGTAAGAAGATTTGTTTGATTGGTCTAAGAATATTTTCCTGACTTGTTACAAATCTTGCACTCTCATGTTTAAGGGGATAGTTAAAAGCCCATAAAAGTTTCATCAAAATAGAAACTTGTCAGGTTAGAAGTAGATGTATAAGTGTGAGAGATAAAGGAGAAGTATATAAAAGCAAAATTCTGAATGATAGTGTACTAGAAACCAACTGTAATTTTCTGATGGATTATACATCAATAAAATTATAACATAAGAGGAAGCCAACAGAAACTAAAGCTATTATGTACTAAAGTACTATTTTGAACTTTGGATTTTGCAAAACATGGTCACTGAAGAAAGAAGATATGAGCAGGCTGAGTGTTTTTCAAAATGATTGTCTCAGAGCAATAGCTGGTAAACAAAGATCTGACTGCATTCGAAATGCAGATTTAATGAAGGTTTTTAATGTTGAAACTGACGTATTACAACTGGTAAAAAGAAGAAGAATGAAATGGTTTGGTCATGTTATCAGAAGAAATGATGAAAACTACATCCAAAAGGCTTACAAGAATGGAAAACCTTTTCTAGCTCATGGTTCTATTTAATAGTCAAATCCACTTTGTGTCTTGCACAAAGATACCAGGTTTGTGAACTCGTGCGGATTAGTAGCATCAGGTATGCAAGATTTTTGAAAATGCAGAAGATGCTTTGTATTGTTTTTAGAAGATTACTGATAGTATTTTAATTTGCAAATTGAAAAGTTGCTAAGTAGACCTGTTACCAAATAGATCTGTTACCATGTACATCTGTTACCAAGTGTATCAGTTACTTTTGTTGCTACTGGGCCTGCAAAGAGTCTGCAACCTAAATTATCATGTTGGTTTGCAG
>JAAAKL020010977.1:0-13972 GCA_010016065.2 Carybdea cf. marsupialis auct. non (Linnaeus, 1758) | reverse complement strand
GCAAAGAAAAGTGTCTTGCGCTGCAAGAAAGAATTGAGGGCAAACGGTCCAGAGGGCGGCAGCGCATAAAATACTTGGACACAATAAAGGACATTGTTGGCCGCGATTGAAAAAATTCGTTTTGTGCGCGAGATTGACGTTTCTGAAAGACATGGCAGCCACGTCTTGTATCAGGTATGGCATTTGTGATGATGATTATGTGTATTGGCATTAGTTTCCAAGAAATGTCAAGTAAAATGTTTCAACGTCAATATGTTCACACTATGGAAAGGGATACTTTTCTATGATACATACTCTCAGGTTCCTAATAAACGCCCCCCATTTATCAATTTTCACTTTTTTCCTACCCAAGACTACCCTCATTAGGCTCCACCCGTTTATTAATTTTTGACAAAAATAATTCGATCGTAGAAGGAAAAGTTTCTTACTCGAATTACATTGTTTGGGTTGTTTATTTTCTTACGATATCTTTTTGTTTCCTTGTTTCCTTCTATTATTTGAATCTGTTTCGAACGTAACACGTTTTCAGTAAATTAAAAAATTCCACCCAACCCGTTTATATTTACTACCGCACCCCGTTTATTAGAAATTTAGGAATTTTACCCCCATTTATTTTGACCCCACTATTAGTTAGGCACCTGAGAGTAGGTGCGCTTGTGTGTGATAGACCTAGATGTTCTCAGGAGTAGATAATCTAAAAGTAGGATCTGTATGAATTCTTACACAGCCTGAAAGTCCAGCCGATGAGAATCTCCGGATACGTCGCAGATGAACAACGCTCGCACAACGAGGAACTTTCGATTTGGATTCCCATAAAAGAGATATTGGAATTCACCGAAATAGTTTCAAGTACTGGTCAATCCAACTGAATAGCTACTTATGATAATCGCCTCAATTGTTGGTCCGAAAAAAGTCAAATACTCAATAACACGAATGCGTCTTGTTGCTCCCTTAAAGAACTAAAAGGATTGACAATACGTTGTCTCTAACTGACAAGCTTGACGAGAATAAGGTTGAGCTGTCTTTGTTTTCACTAACTTCCCTACAGTATCATCATCAGGTACAAAGTTCCTTTACCAAATACCAGCCCCTGTCTAATTTACTCCGTCATGGAAGCAGATATTATAGCTACTTGTTTTGTTTCTTCAGCTTGAGCTACGAGATTATCATCAACTCTTTGTCTGCTTCGCCATGCATCTAGATAGAGAAGTGGATATTCCCGACTCTGAACCTTGTGATGTTGCCTACCTAGAAAGTTCTGCATGGGCAGTGTTCTTTCCCTGTTATCCATCTATGCCTCAGTTTTTGAGGCGCACATCCTAACGTACCATATGCAAAGATCTTTTTAACTCTAGGATAGCCGTATGTAGCCCTCGGCCATGTATTTCGAATATTGAAATTTAGTCTTCAGCCATTTTTAAAACTGGTATTGGTTGGGTCAAAATGTTCCCAGAGAAACTAAGACTATTTCCGATCTCAGATACAGAGTTTTTAGTAACAAAGTATGTACTTAAAATATCTATATTTTGTATGGCTAATTTCCCCCGCATTCCTTTTCACCCTATGTTACACGTGTAGTCGTTCATGAAGAAGCGATATGATCAAAACATAAAAGAAACTGAATTAAAACAAAGAAGAAAGGAGAGCGTAAACAGGAGATTAAAAGTTAAACTGATTATTGCGTTCGACGATTTAGCGATAACATTTGGTTTTTCTACGCACTTCTTTTAAAGATGGAATTTGAATTTGGACCAAAAAAAATTCCGAACATGGAATCGATTCTTTCTGCGTTCTGTATGAATAGGCTCTTTAGCATCCCAGACTACCGAAATCATCCTAAATAAACCAAAACTAATATTTTCACTTGCTCAAAATCGAGTTATTGCAAATAGTTTCTTTTCCAGATGCAAGTTCACGTTGGGTACTACACTCTCATTGTCATCTTTTGCCTTTGAGATACCCTTCCCCTTCTTCTTTAGATGAGCCACATACCTATCTTGTCATGAAAAAGCGATTTCCAGAAGATGGACCGAGCACAACTTGATACACTTCTGTCCCTTCTTTTGTAAAGACAGCCAAAAGATATCATTTATTTCGAAGAAGATGCACAATGTACTGAATCGTATCAAAGCTTCAATATGTCCGGGGAGTTAAAAAAATTATAGGGATTCATAGCATGTTGAAATGTTCATAATTACCTTTATTTGTATAAATACGTTACACTTTTAGCCCAGAGAGGAATAGATGGACCGGCTATTGATGCGGGCTTGAGCCTCTTCCCTTGCGTTTGTCAAATGCTCTAAAATGTTCGTAGGTTGATATTGATTTATGGAATATTTCTATAACAGAACCAGATCCGCCCTAGTCTAGTGGATACGTTTCTTGCCTTCAGTGTCAGAGTGCAAGAGCTCAATTTCCAGATGGGCCATTGGTAATGTCAAGAAGGGCAGCAGGTGCTCTTGGCTGAGTGAATGATATTTTGACTACTGCGGTTTCTTATCTTCGTCTGACAAATTTCTTAGCACTTTCTATCAGTTTCAACTTCTTCAGATCAGATAGTTTTAACATGGTGTGGAACAGGAACTTGTAATTGACAAGCATTTTTAATTTAATATTTGCAAAAACCTCAAGACTCCCCACACGGCTCTTCAGTCACGAGGTATTGACAGTATGTAGAGTATATCACCAGCAGCAGAGGAATCTGAAGCTACTTCTACTAAGTTTGACATAGGAGAATCTGGCTTAGGAGCTACCTAAGCTGTCAAAACCTTTTCAAGCTTCAAAACTTTCATGTATGATAATTACTTGCTTAAACTGCTTGTTCCATCTAAACCGTTGTCAAGGTTGAATGGAAAACTCAATCTATAACACTTTGTTCCTAGTTATCACGTACCTCAAACAATACAGAGAAACGTCGTATCAGAGTGGGTACTGCAGTAGTCGAAATAAGGAAAAATTGTGTAATATGTGAAAATTAGAACTTCACAAGCGAACTCAGAGGTTTGGGGCTCGGAGGAAATTAACCAAAACTATCATGTCTGTATTGGAAGAGCAGAGGATGAATGAAATTTTTATTGATTCTTGACTTTCCCTATCGGTTTTCTTCTGAATTTCGCTTTTGTGCCATCGGTCTTTTTCATTTTCCCTCCGGTTTTCAACGATCACCGGCCGTTATTCCGATTACTCTACTGCGTACCACATTTGTTTTTTATTTTCGTGCAAAAAGTTTTATGAGGTTTGACTCGGATAATCCTCTCACACGCTGTTCCTTTTCAGCAGCATTTTTGAGTTCCGCAGGAGCCTTTAAAAATATTGTGGTAGGATTAACTTAAAATCGTCATTGCGTTCTAAAGCATGATATAATTCTGATGTTTGCTTTTCTAGCCCTGCAGTTCAATACTTATGGAAATACGGTCGCTTCTTAGCTTAACAAAGTGCTCCCGTCACCAATTTAGTGGCTGGCACTCCCGCGATCGTCATAAAATGCGTCTAGTCGGCATCAGCCTTACCAAATACCACCAGAGAGCTCTTGTCCTCCCCCCCAAAATCATAGAATTTTCTTCTCGATCCCTCAATATTTCGAATTAAAGTTGGCATTAAGTTCGAGTTACTTTGCTACTGGACCGCAACCTAATGGCAAATTACCTACCACAAACGAAGCACGAAATTTCCGTTAGAGCACAGAGTTTAGAGATTTCTCAAAGTAATAGATAAAACCAGCGAAAGTGTACCAAATGTAATAGTGCTTTTACATCATCGGGGTCTAACAATGGAGCTTGCAATAAATTTAACGACACAACCTCAAGATGCTGCTTGCCAACTTCGATCGTCTTTTACGGTATAGAATGGAGATGATTAGCTATGTGTGCTTGTGGTTTAACGTCATTTGAACTTGATGTTTGAAAATCTCACTTGGTTTTATCGCACGTTGAAAGTCAAACTAGGCTAGTAGTGGAACGACCAAAATGGTGTATATATCAAAATGAAGGAAACGACCCAAAAGGGGGAATTGGTCTTGCCGAGTAATCCTGTTCGTCTAAAATTCAGTAAACGTAATACAAATTGCATTCCTGGATTGGCAACAAGGTCATAAAAAATTAGCACGGACAACTAGGATTACTTGCATTTGATCAACCCAGGATTGTTTTGCATTTGACCGTCTCACAACAAAAATTCGGAATCAGTCCCTTAAAATGAAATGAGTGCAACGCTAACCCATGCGCTTTTAAAAGGGAGGGAAACTTTGAACATTAGTTTATTCAGTAACATTTGACTGCTTACAGAGAAGATGGCATTGCTAATGATACAGTAAAGCACTGTGCCAATGGGGCTTAAATTGGGATGAGGTAGACATTTCACACCATTGAATTTCACTCACAATTTTACGAAGGCGTCCAGACCATCACAGCGTCTAGTCAGCAATGTTCAGCTTTATACATAACTGTTCCAGCTTTTCTTTGGGACAAAACCATTATGTCCCAAACACGCTGCTGGTGACACCGAATCAGCTAGCTGGAGTAAAGTCTAGCTTATTTTCATTCCTAACTTGTCTTGTCAGCCTTTTGACGCCAGTTAGTGAAGTTCTACTGATGTGACTAAAGCAACAGATCATTCGACGACCTTTCCTCCTTCCGCTGTAATAGCTTGATTTATGAAAAAAGCACCTGATGGAACATCAATTAGGTCTAACGTGCATACGAAATGGCAATGTCTTGCATAAACGAGAATTCTTTAGAATCGAACACAATGTCATCTTCCCATAGCTCGTCCTATAACACCTGTATACCAATTGCAGGTGGGAGAGCCGTCGCTTTCTTCTCACCATGTAGTTGCTACTCGATGTAATGAGATGAAATGAGATTCTATCTTAAAGAAGAATAAATATTTATTAACCAGAAGAAAGGAATTATAATAATAAGTTCTGAAATAATACCCCAAAATAGAAGATGTGTCATCAACAGGATTCGAACCCGTTACTCTATACTAAACTTTTTACAACCTACAATATCAAAGTTTATCTGCGCAACAATACTTCGCAACTTTCAAGCTTGCCAGGTGGCATTGAACATATTCAAGGCCATGTCACATAGTACAGAGAGGCTAGTCTCCAAAATTGCGTTGATTTGGATATTGATGTCCAATCTTCAGCTGAATGGGAGCTGATCAGACGCGTGGAGAAAAAGAATACGTTATCAACGAACGGAATTCATTTAAGTCAGTTTGTACGACAAGCGAATGGAATTCACCTAACTTAGTTTGTGAAAAAAACAAATGGAATCCATCTAATTCAGTTTGTACGGCTAGCGAACGGAATTCATCTAACTCAGTTTGTAAGGCAAACGCAGCGACTTGCAAGGGTCCCCGATTCGAAATCTAGTTGGCGGCATTCTTCTGTTTTTCTAGGATATCTTCAAAATAAACATTAAATTCTTAAATATTATTAAGTATATACCACCCGAAAAAGAACGTATACAATGAGCTCCACTGAAAGCAGCTAACAGAGCAAAAGTGAAACTAAAAGAAGTCCCTAAACAGCAAACAGAGCTCAAGATAAAAAAATGGCCCAGCGGCTATCGTTTGCAATGTTGCAAATTGTCTATCAAAGGAGACGAGCATGTTGATGCTTCAAACGATGAACATCATCCATTAGGAATTGTTGGCTCCAACCAACGCAAATTGCGTAGGACTTAGTAGACAGTGTTTCGAGTTTCGTATTTACCTGTGTAGGTAGATGTTAGTTCCCGTTCTAACATACACCCATCATTCAAGCGTGGGTTTCCTTTATTATTCTGCATAGTTGCACGTTTGCTTATTATTATAAATGCCAGTTGCATTAGGGCAAATTTAGATAGATCGTTTTAATTCTGGGTAAAAGCGATGTCACAAGATCAGGAGGAATTAAGAGAATCAAATCGAGTGTAATTAATTGATGTGATGACAAAGATGTTGCAGAATGTCTGTGAATTCGGGCTAGTTAAGGTTTTGCCATTCGCTGATATTCATTTATTCACACCATGAAGGTTTGGTGCCACTCGCATGTGATCTCTTGAATCATAGGTACTGCGCAGATAGGTGGCGCAAGGTCCTAGTGTAAGGGCGGTCCTTACAATCATCATTATCGCCATTATCATTAACATTATTATTATCGGTATCATCATCATTACCAGTATTTTCTTCATCATCAGAAGCATAAGCAGTTGTAGAATTATGATCATCTTCCTCAGAACGATCATGTCAGTCCATTACAGGTTGACTCCCGGCTTATGTGTGATAGTGCGGTAACCGAATAGTCTCGTATTCATTTTTCAAACTGGAACGACATGATCTTTCTTCGACAGGTATGATGCAAAACTATTGAAGTACCATAGCGGCCCAATAGGTCATGCCTGTCTGTTAAAATTCCAACGTTTACGCAGGTTTCTTTTCTTATGGGATACGTAAAATGAGTACCATTAATCCTGTAAGCGGCGGCGGGAGTGTGAGGGTGGGGTTGTGTAGTCAACATTTGACCAGGGATTGCAGTGTCGCTTGCCTTTAGCAAGAGAAGACTAGGCATATTGCTTTGGAGTACGGTCGACCATGTTCTTCTTAAATATAATTCCAACAGTATCCATACTTTCTGCTTGTGCTAAAGGCTTGTAAACAACTGCTTGTCATAATAACATCTCAAATGAAAGAAGATAGCGAGGCAGATGCCTCAGCCAAGAAAGGAAACCACTTGGATAAAATCTACGAGATTCTAGAAAGCCTAACTCTGTCAATTGCCTGTGAAATGTTTTCCATTTCTCAGGCATGGATCTGAGATATCCGTGATCAATAATGGTGTAACACGTGGTATAACACTAAATGAACTGTAAAAGTAAAGCTTGCTGTTTTTTATTTGCGGTCAGCACCAAATCTGGTGGTCAAACGGACGAATATGATGACAAATACTTAAAATTCCCTGAGGAATATCGGAGAACAAAATAAATATGGATAACCTCTTTCATAAATGGAAATGGTACCAGTATCAATGATAGGTGAAAAGACTAAATCTCTCGGTCAGTTGGTCAACTGAAGCTTCAGTACAACATCAACGTACAACTCAAACTATCTTGAGAACAAATGTTATTGGAACATTCTTCGCCAGTTATAGGGTTCAACATATTGTAAATTCACGACTCATGAATGCGAAACCGCTTTCTGTGCTCCGCGAGAAGAGCACTCCAATGAAGGATATAAGAAGATTTGGAATCTTAATGATATCATCTATGCATCAAACACCCTGCACTGACTCCACAACGTTTCTAACTGATAATACAAGACATAATTCAATACAGATGTGATTTACAGGAAGTTGACACACATATATGACAATTCCAAATAAGGCATACGATTACGACAGTTTTCTTTTGACAAGATGGTGTACTAAAGAACGGCTTTCCGAATAAAAATAAGTCACATTGCAAAAGAGACTGAACACAAAACATTAAAGTATAAAGAAGAACGGACAGGATCTACAATCTCATCTGTGCTTCCAATTCTTGATCATGCCAACAAACCCTTGCCCTCAAATAAATTGACCCCCACCTGGAGAGTAACTAAGTAAGGTATTTGTTTGTAAGTATCTTCATTTTATTCAGAGTTGCCGAATTCTAGTTACTCACAATCTTGTGTAAGTTTCTGTACCTAACTTAAAGTTGTCGAATCAACCACAGGCAACTCTAAACGGATTTAATAATCACCGACGTCATAAGGAAATATATTGACAAAATTATGACATTTTTAAATAAGATACTTACTATGTTTTGCTTCCATAAGGTCTTTAGTTTATATTTGAACACGGTAGCAAAACCATGCGTCTAAGTGTGTTTGTATGGATTGAGCAAAACATTTGACAAACCGGAAAACAAGGATCTGACATAGCGTCTTTGATCAGAGATTTATTGAGAATGAGCGCCACTGCATTTAAATTACTCACACGTTGAATAGTGTTTCATTTCTTTTACTTATCTGTTATCTCGGTACAAGATTCCCCAAGATTTCAAAAACTGTTGTGATGCGTGAAACGTCTTCAATTTTTCAACTCTTCCATAAGGTCTTTAGTTAATATTTGAACACAGTAGCAAAACCATGCGTCTAAGTTTGTTCGTATGGATTTAGCAAAACATGTGACAAACCGGGAAACAAGGATCTGACATAGCGTCTTTGATCAGAGATTTTATTGAAAATGAGCGCCACTGCATTTAAATTACTCACACGTTGGATAGTCTTTCATTTCTTTTACTTATCTGTTATCTCGGTACAAGATTCCCCAAGATTTCAAAAACTGCTGAGATGCTTGAAATGTCTTCAATTTTTCAACTCTTCTTTGGAAAAATGATAGAGATATAAACTTTATTGATGGTTAAAAAATATTCACTGAAAAACATTCCTTGGCAAAATTCGGGGGCTAATTTTAAAGCAACTCTGTAGGGCAGTTCCTGATGCATTATATATTTTTTGTGAACTCGATGTAGATTCGTCTTTACAGTAAGTATTTTTTTTTCCTGTTATTTATTCTCTGCGACGTAGAGTTTATTAGTCTTTGTGTTACTTTGGAGTTTGTCTCGTCCTTCTTTATGTATAGTTAATTCTGTCTTTGTGCTACATACAGTTTGTCTCTTCCTTGTGTTATGTATAGTATGTCTTGTCTCTGGCAAAGAAAGGTCACGAAAGAAGTGCTGAAGAACTTAGAACGTCTATGATGCACAGAGAGAGTTGGAGAAGATGAAATTCAGACGCAGAATGAAATCGAGTGAAAGCTCGGCCGAAGTAATTGAGTAAGATCATGTACTACCCGACATAATGATTTGTAACTGTATTTGAAGTTCATGTACAATAAGTGACAACAAGCTACCACCCTCCAAGATAGACTCTGGTGACTGGGAGAGAAAATGGCGGTATACTGTGCAGCTGGTCCAACATCTTACTCCATTTGAAGGAACTGAATGAGCCAGATAACGTTTATCAGATTTGAAAAGGCTGGATTAATTTTTCAGAGTTAGATAACGTTCTTCCACCGGTTGAGGGTATTTTTGTCATCCCAACACTGGGCATTTTGTCTCAATGTAGAATTTCTTTCAGGCTAGTGTCATCCATTAGTGTGTCGATACAGCTTACTGCTCTCCTTCCTGATTTCATGGAAGCAATCCTTGGCTGCCATAGTACAAGTTTCGATGCCTCTTCTTCAGAGTGTCTCACACAATGACCTGTTACTTTCATTCTCCGATACCTCACCTGACAAGACACTGGTGGGAGGTTCCAACACGGCCTTTCATTTGTCAATTTATCCTTCAATGATGCATTAAGAGCCATTCTCAACGTCCTTGTATAACACCCGTTTAACCTCTTTTTCATTAACTTGTTGATAGTCCAAGTTTCTCTTCCGTATAGCAAAACAGACTCTACTGCAGCAGCAAACAGACGTTGTTTGATATTCTTTCTCAAATTAGTGTTTAACATCATTTTCATCCTATGTCATGTTGACGATGCTAGTGCCTTTCGTACTTCAAAATCTGTTTCCGCGCTTTTCAACCAACCTCCAAGGTACTTAAAATTATCTAACAATTTCAACACTGTTCCATTTCTCGCTTTGATTGTTGAGTTTTCCACGACAGTAAAATGCATCATCTCGGTCTTCTTTTTAAACCCGACAGATAATTATGCGGATATTTCAATTTCAGACAAATCAACGAGGAATCATTTTCTTAGCATTATCCGTAATGCCATCCATGTTATAGACAAGTACAAATTTTCACAACTTTGTACATTAGAACGTAGGTCTTTACACCTTACATATCTCAAACTGGTTCGTGACACTAACCGCCATCCCCGTGTCCTTCAAATCAAGACAAAATGGCTGCCTTGTTTGCGCAAATTGGTCGAGGGGTCACAGGTAGACTGACTTTGAAAAGATGACAAACAATGCATTACCCAGTTAATGTGATTTAAATTCAATGCAAATAACCCAGGAGGGTAGTCGTGGTATTGGCATAGTGATAGGTACCTTTAAACATGTTAAACGATCAAATACAAACTTGCTTATACAATTAGAGCTCCAGAAAAGCTAGCCTCCAGTATTGAATATCACAGAACACTCCACTCGTCCCATTCTACCTTAACACTCTGCTCATATTGTTTGGAACAAAATAGTACAGAAGTTGACCCTGGCCCATAGCTGCGGGTGGGCACGGGGGACAGTACCCCCTAACAGTCAGGTTTGTGGGGCATTACTCCCCTCGAGGAAAAAGCCGAGCGGGAATTCATATCAAAATCAGTCTCCTATTGTTACTCGACTTCTGATAATCGATTGTATATCGATTTTGTATTCGATTACAGGAGTATTAGTCTATTAGTTGTCTCTGGCGTAATAGAAGTTATTACAATAGACAGAAACAATGCCCCCTCCCCCCTTCCCTGCAATATGCTGCCCACTACGGGCCTGAGTTGACCATGCTGCTGTTTGAAATGCAGTTATCACTATTCACCGACATCATGTTGTAGAACATGTTGTAGATAAACATCATTATAGAACCGGTATCTTATGAGAGTTCTCTGCAATACAATTTGTTGTCTGACCTCAAGACCTGCTTCAGATAATGGTACCACAGGCTTGTAGTATGTGATAGGGTACCTTCCATTATTAAACATGGGCAGTTATCGTTTGTTCTTCTCTTTAACAACAGAGATACAATCGTTTCGTTTTCATAGAGTAATTCCTTGAATAATTGCCAGCAGTACTTATCTGTACCTGTAGACTCTTCCAGTAGGAGCGTTATATCTAACAAGGCAAATACGTGATGGTAGCATACTTGGAGAACCCTTTATTGTGTTAGTTTTTAACCTCTCTCTTTCTTCTTATCTCAAAATATTAATTTTAAGAGTGCACTGAGGGAGGCGCTTATTCAAGAGGCGGTTATGTTTTAAACAAGCTCCCCTGGCAAATTGATTTAAATTCTTACATGCTGCTCTGGACGCTAAAGGTTATATAATGGAGTTTAGAAGTGCGAAGGAATTTTATATCAATAATATTCTTGAGATATAAAATCATCGGCCGTTAAATCCAAAGACACGTGGGTGCTTATTTTAAGTGGGGATACTTAAGAGAGGTGCTTATCTTCTAGAATCTTACCTTTATTTAAAGGAGGTTCTTATTCAAGGATATACAGTAATCCATGCCATGCCGCCATCGCTGTGTGTTGGCCGCTTGAACTGATCTCTAAAAAACACTGGATCGAGCATCTTCCGCCTGAAAGTGAGGTCAGTCGTTGGAGGCCAATTCAGTCCCCATCACACAAAGCTTATAAACAATGTTACGCAACATGGCGGACTTTCCTCGCGCTATTTTAACTAATGGAAGCCAGTACTCGTGACTACACTTTTTCGCTGTTGAAAACAATAGGAAGCTTGATCCAGTCTTTTTTAGAGATTGGTGACCGTTTGGCGCTGCGTGTTCAAAGAAAGATGGACTTGAAAAATCTCGTGCAGTAGTTGAATGCCTAAAATAGTTGCTTTCACCTTTTAAATCAGTGAACTGACGCACTTACATATAAACCATTTCCTGCCCATCAACAGTCTAAGAACGCCTACCAATCTTGTTGGATCTCGTCCGCGCAACACACAGGACTCACGCGAGGACTCAGGTGGGTATTTACGGCATCGGACAAGTTGAGATCGCCACGATGTTGCCAGATTGATTGCGCGTCTTATTTCTCGAATCGCACATCAGGTCGCCCAAAGCTGTACTCTTGTCTGAAGTTCAAAACAAAAAGCTTCCATTTTGTCGCCAAAACATTGGTCAAAAGGTTTAGGCGTTCCGTTGGCGATTTGTCGCCAAATCTGAAAACACGCGTACAAGCCTATGTCACTTATCTCCAATGATGTACAGATGTTTTAAGACTTGCATCTGTCAGTTCCCAGTCCTTTTGCGAAGAAGGAGTGGCGACGTACGCAGAC
Organism: Carybdea cf. marsupialis auct. non (Linnaeus, 1758); assembly: GCA_010016065.2. Taxonomy (NCBI): domain Eukaryota; kingdom Metazoa; phylum Cnidaria; class Cubozoa; order Carybdeida; family Carybdeidae; genus Carybdea; species Carybdea cf. marsupialis auct. non (Linnaeus, 1758). Next base: position 1,996 of record JAAAKL020010977.1, on the reverse strand, counting down.
CTGACCAGTTGGAAGCGTTCAGTCACAAATCTGCACTAAAGTGATGGGAATCTTATCCTAACATCGCTGTTGTGTCGTCATGTGACAGGGACCAACTTCGGTGGAGATCGCCATGTCTGAGCAGCTCTCTTTTGGATAGCACTGCTCACCCAATAACCTTGGGAAGATGATAGAAAGGTGCATTAAACATTGCCTGTCATATGAATAACAGTTAGCTTACTGCGGCTAACAGTGGTTCATTTAAGCAAGAACGCAAAATATATAAAAAGTATAAGATCATACGTAAAACCGATTCAAACTTAACATCTGCTGTTGGAATGTAAGTTGTCTGTTGGATGTAGCAGAGATCAGCTAGCTCGTGATGGAGGAACTTCAGAGCTTCAATCTAGACAAAGTTGTCCCATCAGAAACACTCTGAGGAAGACCAGCTTACTGCAGAACCACCAGGCTTCACTCTTTCCTGGGTAGAAAAACCTAAAAATGAAAGGTGGGGTAGGTGTTGTTGTTTTTTCCATTAGAACATCTTTGGTTCTCCCTGTAGAGTATTCCACTGTAATCAATGATCGCAGCATAAATCTACGTGTTCCTCTACCCTGTAAACAATCTGTGACAATCCTGTCTAGCTATTGTTACGGAGTTGCCGCACGTAAAGTATAGCCTCCTCAAAGTACAGACGAAACAGTAACTAGATTTAGAAATTGAATTTTCCAATAAGTAGTAAAGTATTGTAAACTAGTAAAGTAGTGTAGTAAGTCACAACAACATGACATATAATAGTTAGATTGTATAAAGATACTGAAGTGTTCATCAATTCTGACGGCTTTGAAAGAGTTCTTGAAAAAAGTTCGACGTTTGACACTTGAAAGACTTGTTAGATCTTCGGCTGTTCCGTTGTATCGGTTCAGGCGTGGTAGATTGAAGTTTGAGGTTCCGTAAGGTCAGAAGGATCTGACTGAAGCCAAGGCAATAATCGGCAACTTACTAACTCTAGCAGGTCTCGCTCTTCAGTGCGTCTTTTTCTTTCGCCTTCGATTTTTAAACCCATACGGGGGAAGAAGTGAATGATTGACTGGACTTCAGTTGTCCCAAGAATGACGTGTATAGGATTCATGACTGGAGTTTCGGACAGCCCTCGCGGAAGTGCAGTGTCATGGGTTCGAAACCGTCACTGAGAAAATATCTTCGCCGTCATGCCGTCAATAGGAAGATATTCAACGCTACAGAAGACGTAACACTAATTACAATAATACTCCTATGATCATACGCTCCTAATGTCCAAGCTGATGGAAGTACTGTTGTGTCTTTCTATGAAGCCCTTTATTATGTCATTTTATCCACGCCAAGAAATGAAAAGCTAACTCTCATTTGATGTGATTTTAATGCCGGGGCTTGAAAAGACTTTGAGACGTAGACTGCACTTGGTCGATACGATATCTGCAAACTCAATAGCAATGGCCCTAAGTTACTAGAACTCTGTTCAGAGCACAACCTATCCATCAGCAACACATTTTTCTACGATAGATTCAAACACAAAGATTCATGGACTCACACTACATCAAAACATGGGCACATGATCGATTTTATCATAACCCGGAACGTCTCCAATGTATGTGTTTCACGAAGTCCTGAGTGTGATACTGATCATAACATGGTGAGAGGAAAATTTCACCCAAGAATACGTAAAAAGATTCGGATAAGAAGTGCGAAGACGCCAAAACACATTGATGTCACCAAACTCCAGTCCTGCTAAGGACCCTTACCGAACCCTTCGATAGACAAAATTGTAATGGAACATGGGAGAGCTTCAGAGACCAAGTATTATCAGTTGGGGTTGAAACATTTTGTGTCAGAGAAAGGAAGTGCAGCGACTGGTTTGATGATAATGTGACCAGTCGATGTCACAAGATGTACCACACATGAGCTATGAGCACAATTAACATAGTCTCACGGCATTATTTTATTGTAAGATAGAAAGGTTAAGTTACCTTTGTTATAC
>JAAAKL020010976.1:0-13974 GCA_010016065.2 Carybdea cf. marsupialis auct. non (Linnaeus, 1758) | reverse complement strand
AAAGTTTTGGCAATAGTAAGATTTGACTCCAGATATCTAAAGGCAACCCTGAACTACGCTGTTTCCCAAAACACCAGACCTGTAGTGATTATAGTACTTAATCTAGAAGCATTTGAATTTCAAAAATCTCAGGTCAAAACTCTGTTAATATTCCTTGGTTCCTTACGTTAGGAACCAGCATCAAATGGTAAGGTTTTGTTAGAGAGGTTTAAAATTTTTAAAGCTGATATCTCGGTGTTGGGAAAGAGAAACACTCTCAATTTGGGCCACTGGAGTTCTTACTTAAAGGTAAACATGAAAATTGAGTATTTTTCCATAATTCGAACATTTTCAAAATCGTGACTTCATACTTTCCCACCGCATTTTCATCGTACTCAGCTCTTGGCATCGCCGGAAAATACTCCATGCTACGTCTCGTATTCATTGTGTAATTTGTTCTCCTTTATTTCCTCTCTCTTTAAGACATTAACGAATGTTTGATCAACAATGGAGGGTGCAGAGCCGACAAGGGAGCTAGCTGCGTTAATTTCCCAGGAGCCTTCTATTGTGCTTGTAAAGCTGGTTTCATACTCAAAGACAACAATAATAAAGAATGCATTGGTAAGAGTAAATATTTTCTATTCTTTGTTTATAACGATATGTTGCTGAATTCGAAGCTGTGATCCACTTTGTCACACTTACCTTGCAAGTCTCTTCACGCCCACAAAACAGATTGTCATATATTATAAACTTGGGCTTTTTCTACATACAGTACGATATGTCTAAACACTGATTAAAGATATCAAATTTGGCAACGCTGTGTGAAGAAAAGGAAGAAAGCCTTTACAAAATCTTTAAACTTAAATCATGATGATGAGGGAATTTTTCTAGCAGATAATTTTATTTCGACGAGGTTTTTAGTAGCGAGTACATACTAAATTCAATGGATGTAGAGAAAAGACATAGAACCTCATAGTACCGTTGTTGTGATTCTAATTCCTTGAAATGTCCTTATTTTCACCATTTTAAATTATTTCACCTTGTTTAAGGCTGAAGCCAGCAATGTTCTCCCAAACAATTCAAAAGGATCTCCGGAGCCATTTGTGACGTTAGTGTCCCAATTCCTCATCAATACACTTCTATTTTCTTCACTTTTATCCATTGGATGAACTGTGATCTCTTTCACTGTTCATTGGAGGAACTGTCATCTCTCTCACAGTGTATTGGAGGAATTGTCATCTCTCTCACGGTTTATTGGAGGAACTGTGACCTCTGTCAAAGTTCATTGGAGGAACTGTGATTTCTCTCACAGTTCATTGGAGGAACTGTGATATCTCTCACAGTTCATTGGAGGAACTGTCATCTCTCTCTCACTGTTTATTGGAGGAACTGTGACCTCTCTCACTGTTTATTGGAGGAACTGTGACCTCTCTCACATTTCCTCCTCTGTCACCAATTCTCACCTTTTAACCTTTCTAATTTATACAAGTTACGGACCAAGCATAGAACCCTTAATTATAATAAATGAATTTGATAGACTAAGAATAATCAATTGCAAAACTTAGAATGCTAGAGTCTCTGTTGCTTTATTTCTATTTCCATTTTAAGAGAAGAAAATATATACATGAGAAGTACCAAAGCCAGAGCTTCGAGTGTATTGATGTCAAACCATTTGATTGTATGAGTGCCAATGCACCCCAACACCCTGAAATGTACATCCCCTTTTATACTTTAAGTTGTGCTGTCTGAGGTTTGCTTCCATGCTGTGGACTCTGAAATTCTCTTTCTTATAGACTTCAACGAATGTGGTGTCAAGAATGGCGGCTGCGAACAGATGTGTTCGAACACACAAGGAGGCTTCAACTGCACATGCAGAGAAGGGTATGAACGAAAGCCGAATGATCTTTTTGGCTGCCAAGGTATGTTATTGTTACTATTTGTATTATATTTTCTCTTTTTTCAGAAAATGACTGACTGTAATTCGACACGTCGTCATCCTTGAAAACAAGTGTCTTTCTAGACGTACAATGCGGAGGAAAAGTGACAAATCACAAGTTTTGGAAATAGGACGATTTGACTCCAGATTCCGAAAGACAACCCTAGAATAGGCTGTTTCTCAAAATACGAGACCTGCAATGTATATAACGTTTAAACTAGAGGCGTTCGAATTTAAAACATTTCTGGTCAAAACTTCTTAAAATTTTCCTTTGATCCTAACATTAGGATCCATCATCAAATAACAAGGTTTTGTTAGAGAGAGATTTAAAACTTTGAAACCTGATATCAAGGTGTTGGGAAAAAGCAAGACTCTCAATTTTGGCCATTGACGTTCTTACTGATAGGGCTATATGAATATTGAGTATTTTCGCCGTAATTAAAATATTTTTAAAATCGTGACGTCACACTTTCCCTCCGCATAGTGAATTATCTATTGGATGTTGCAGTCCAGAAACATCACTCCTTGATATAACGTTGTAAGATGTCGCACCTGCAGTTATTATCTCGTTGTCGTTGATTTACCGGAACGCAAATAAGTAGTTGGGAGATGTACCTGTTATCGCCGATGTACAAGACATTTAAGGGTGAACCCAATGTTGGTAGTTATAGATGCAAAAGTTGTTATAGTTCCTAGGATGAGTATCTATTCCTGATAGCCTCATAGGCTGACATACTAATAATATCCATTGTGATGTAAATAATCATTCGTAAGGTAGCCAAAATGGATTGTAAAGTTTCTAAATATATAAAATGTCCAATTAGTCTTCTTCTATTTTTGTTCTTTAACCACGAATGACAAACTTCCTATTCCCTGAAAATTTACTTGTTGGCAGTAAGATCGGGGGACGATTTTGCCCAATCTTCTCAACTTACTAACCCAGGTACAGAAGATTCATTAAGCATGTTTCCGCTCAAAGTTCTCACAAATTTTTATGCCGTGTTTTCAGAACAGGACTTCAAACTTTCAGTCTGGCTCGTTGTTATTATTATACTATTTTATTATTGCTTCTACTCTACTACGTTCCAAAATATCAACTTAACCTATAATTGCGACATACTGAACTAGGGTTGCCAACTAAACGGTATTCTACCGTACAATACGGTATTTTAGGGTGCTTGTACGGTGTACGTTAAAGGCCCCCTTCCGTACACCACAATGTACGGCATTTCAGAAAAACTAAAAAATGCACTAAAAAGTACAGCGTTTTCGTTAACCTACAGTCAGCTCTACGAGGCGCGCCCTGATATCCAAAGCCAGGTTACATCAAAGGCTTTAGAGAAAGGGATGGGCTCCTCACTTCACTCGGCCTGTTGTTAGATCTGACCCCACTAGAATTACACGCAAGTACTCATATACAAAAATTATTCAAATAAAGGTTTATCATGTGATAGTTAAGTTGTTTAAAATGCAAATTTTATTGTATTGAAATACTTTTAACACTCACTCGAGCCTTTTAAGATGTTTATGGGCGTGAACATGCCCATCCCCTCCTCTCCATACGGTATTTTGCGCGACCAAAGTTGGCAACCCTGTACTGAATAGCCGGAGCACTCTAAACAATATCGATGCATTTACTACCCACCCTTTTACAAAACCACTATCCAAATTTAACTCAAGTTTACAAAATAAAAGTAAAATAGTAATCTAGTAATTTTTTTTGTTTTTCCTTCGTTAAACGCCTTTTCACCCATACATGGGACTTGTTACTGAAGCATAGAGCACTTTAAGACCGGATGCCCTTCCTGACATCACCAATGGCCCTTCCGGGATTTGAACCCTAACTCTCTTAACCCTCTAGATCTGGAGGTCAGGAACTTATCCACTAGACCACGGCGGCTCTTTAGTGATCTTGTAATGTTTGAATGAAATGAACTCTAGCGACACTAAATGTCAGTTGCATCTTTAGCTTTTTTTTACATTCTCTATAAATATGCTACTTTCCCTTTAGACTGTGTTTACTTTCATGCTAATAAAAGTTGCTTCCTTGACATACTTTGCGTTACTCGTGGTGCCAGTAACCTTGTTGGCGCTGGCAGGTCATAGAAGAGCCTCTAAAATACATTCTCTGAATAACAGAAGATAATTTCTCTCAATTGTAGACGTTGATGAATGCAAGAACAATAATGGGGAATGCAACCAGCTTTGTCACAACTTTGACGGAAGCTACTACTGTTCTTGTAAAGCAGGATTTAGGCTGCAAGCTGACAGAAAAACATGTGAAGGTAACAGTTATCAATTTGTATTCTTTTCTTCTTTCTGATGGACGTTTCACTTCATAAGTTATGTAAGACTGGTTTATCAGTTTGCGTACAAATCGATATAAACTAAAACGTTTTTTTGTATTTCCATGTGTTTCAACCGATTTGTATGACTTCTATAAAGCTATTAATAGGTAGCTGAAAGAATGTTTACGGTAGGTGATACCAAGTTTAAGCTTTCATCTTGTTAAGAGCTTCTAGTGTGAATGTACTCTCCTTCTTTATGATAAGGCGTCAAGCAGAGGCGTGTTGTGACGGTGAAACAACACAGGAGCCATGTGTGGTTACTTGACATAAGTGGGCAGGTAAAATAGCATCAATAGCAGGGCAAATGGTGGAGGCAACACAACCGTCACACAGACGTTTCCATTTAAATGCAGTGCTATCGTGCATAATCTATGTATAATCCCTGTAGACTTTCCACGTGCTTTGTAGTGCTCTTCAATTCCACTAGCATTGTAGAGCGTACGTAGTGTACTTGGAGTTTCTTTCAAGGCTATTGGGTTTTGGTATATTAAGTAAAAAATGTTTTTGATGCCAAAATTTCTCCCAAAAAAGTTTTGGACAATTTCTATGAGTAATTATGTCGCTGTCAAGTAATTTCTTGTTAACGAAAAAAGGAGTACATTAAAGATCGTGCACAGTGCTTTTGGAGGCCATAACATTTGGACAAATTAATATCTAAAACTGCACAAAATAGCTAATTAATGTTGTATTTAAAAGCTTTTTCTGTCTGACCCTCTTCATAGTACAAAATCGTTAGAATACTGATAAAAAAGGGAATCAATGAAATTTATACCCAACTGTGTTTCCAAAATAGCCAATCAGAACTCTGACTACCAGACTGGGGTTGTTTTGACCAATCAGTGCCCGTGAAGCTAAATGGTTAACCGAAAAGGCGCAATGAGAGGACAACGGTTTTCTTGCTTTGATGTGGATGGATTTGGAGTACAAGAGAAATTCGCTATTTCCCGTAGTTTTATTATTCTGTACCATCAACAAACTTTTCGAAGCTAATATCTGAAAATAAAAATGTCCGAATAGCTTGTCACTTGCTCTAATATCACCATCGATATTGTCAATAGTTCGGATGCTGCGTATCGAAATATGACAGAAGAGAGAAGAAATAACAAATGTCTGTGACAAAGAACGCTTTGGAATACCACTACAGTGGACTGTGAAATATAACATGGTTTATAAAAATCGAGTAGATTAGTAGTTAAATTGTAGTAAGTTTGATTTACTTTACCTAGACTATATTATGATATAAAACTGTTGTTTTAATCATAGTATTGAAAGTGAAGTTGGTTTGTCAAACCAAAATATAATTGTGCAATATTGAGGTTGCTCTTTCCAGGAGGCATACTGTATTACGTATGGTTAACACTGTGCGAGGTTGTACAACGAGGCCAACTCTACGACGTGTTACTTTTGTACCTTCTTGGTGTTTGTAGAGGTTTTTTCGGTATGCCTTTAATGATGGGCAGAGATTTACTAGGATTACCTTAAAAACTTTTGCTTAAATACTCGTTGACTCTTCTTAATTGTTGACTTTGAAAAAGACTGAATTCATAAGTTGTGTCTCTTACATAAGTAATCAAGATATTCTGCCCTACTTTACGTTAATCTAAGTAATCTTTCTTTTGGTTTATTGCTTTATGTTATGTTATGTTATGTTATGTTATGTCATGTAATGTAATGTTATGTTAAGTTATGTTATGTCATGTTATGTTATGTTGTGTCATGTTACATCATGTTGTGCTATGTTATTATGCCTTGGTTTACGATGCTCTTTTATGTAAAGTTATGTCATGTAAAATTGTGCTATGTTACGTTGCTATTGAACTTTGTCATGTTATGACCGATATATATTATGCATTTATGTAATTTTTGTGTAATCATACAATAGGCAATATTTATGTAATTATGAAATATACAATTTTATGCAATTATGCAATATATTTTATCACAAGGTACATTACGTTACATAATAATATGGAATTTTTCTAAATGTTAAGTCGTATTATGTTATTAAGGGTTTTTTATGATGTAATGTTATGTTACGTTAAGTTTCGTCGTACTGTGTTACGTTAGGTTATTCTATGTTAAGATATATGTTGAATACAATCTCAGAGCCCTTTCTAGCTAGTCATGTATGCAAAGTACTGTGTTGAAGACCTTTTCCAGTTGTGATGCCATACATTTAGTATCTATCCCTGCATCTCAAATCCTATTGGTTTAATTTCATCGCCAGTTATCATTATGTATGTTCCATTTTGAAAAGGCTGGGTATATCCATAATGTCAATTTACATGAATTGTTTAATTCATAATAGGGCAGTCATTTTTGAGTAACACGTGCCTAGAAGAGTTTAAATTCGTAAAGAAATACATTGGTAATAATTGATAAAAAAGTTGTCAAAAACTGGACAAACCAATAATCCTTTATATTTGAACTTCGTGAATATCGCATTCCACAGTCTATTTCTAAAAATCTGATACTAGTGCAGCAATGAAACGAAATTTATTCCTTGGTCAAAATTAGCATGTAAAGAATTAATGCATTCAACATATTATAATCAAAGTAGCATCGAAAAGCCAGATATCAAAATCATCAGTTTTGAATAAATATTACAGAAACAAATAATAAGTTATCAGTGGGAGTGAAGTCGAAAAGGAGAAAAGCTGGTTAAAGTAAATGCAGCTAACAGAACATGGTTCTTCTTCCTCTTCTTTTCCTCCTTCTTCTACAGCCGTTTACTAAGTCACTTCTACTTTGTCTTCTTACTCTTCTTCTTCGCCTTCTTCTACAGCCGTTTATTCCCTTTCGGAGAGATGCCCTCCATAACCTTTTCCGTGATAAACTTTCTTTTGTCTTCTCCTCAAATTCACCTCGCTTCTGCAACCAGATCTCTCTTCCATTCTCTTGTTTCCTTTTCTGCCCCTTCTAGGCCTTTCCCAAGACATCGATTCAGTTAACAGTTTAGTTAATATTCAGTTTTGCCAAGGGATTTCAGTCTGCTACTGGAATGATACTAACGATTAATGACTGTGTTCTAGTAAAGTGACCTGTGTATACATTGGTTCCCCTTTCTGGATCTTTCTACTGTGGGGAGCGGCTTAACACCAATTAGAAACACAAAAATAATACTTGTTAAAGGAGGAAAAACCTTCCCAGAATAAACGGCCATCTAGTATTTTTAACAACTTTGTTTTTAGCAACTGCTGTAGACTATCGACAAATCCAACAGCCATCACGACATGGAGGTGAAAAAAAGCCAAATTAATGCAACCGCCCCTCAGTCCACAGCAGCCAAAACGTAGAGGGTGCTCAAACTCGCCGGGTGTATTTTCTTAAGATTTCTAAGTATAATGTCCTGAAAAGAAAAATGAAACCATTTAATGAAACACAATCCCAATTAGAGGTTTATTTACAACGATTTATCAATACTTTCGCTCCTTTCTCTCTTTCTAGAAATTTATTGTCCTGTCTTACATTCACCAAGATACTTGACGGTTACTCCATCTGCCACATGTCTGAACCCGTTTACCAATATCGTTATCGGAACCAAGTGTACATTTGCATGCGGTACAGGCTATGAGATGGCTGGCGGCAAACTCAAGGATGAAATCTCTTGTCAAGTGACTGGTGATTGGAGTAAAGCATCACCATCATGTGGTCGTAAGTTTGCATCATAATGACCCAACTTTATGTCCAGCTTTTGTTAGATATAAAGATCCTGAGATTAGAGCATTAAATAGACTATACGTGTTTTGTACCAATTAGCATCTGCCAAGTAATTATTCAATTTCTCTGCCACCTGTGTATTCTATGGCGTTACAGAGAAATAAGTTCTATGGCTATGCGTATCATTCTCACTGTTTTCACCCCTTACGATGGGGTCAGCAAGATTTGATAACAGCGGATGCTGAATAAATACGACAGATTTACACTGTAATAACAGCAATACAATTATAGTTGGAAATAAAGAGAGCGTCTTTGATGGTAATAGTTTGTTAGTTTAGGTAAATTTTTAGTTTCTTCTGCAAATTTACAAATTATCAGATACCAGGGTGTGAACATAGGAATGCAGTAAGATCGCGGTTCGTTTCCATTCTTTTAGCTGTCAAGTGTCCTGCCCTTCCGAAACCAGTTAACGGCGGGGTTGTCCCTGCTGACTGCCACACTGGATCTCGTGAGTTCGGTCAAAGGTGTGTCCACTACTGTCAGCATGGCTATGGTCTCAAGGGACCTGCAACAAAGTATTGTCAATCTGATAAACAATGGTCGAGTAGCTCAAACGTGGAATGTGTGAAAGGTAGGAAGGAGTGGTAGTCAATAATACTCTATGTGTAGCATTGTATTCTTGTTATCATTGCATCCTTTGTTATCATTGCATCCTTTGTTATCACTGCATCCTTTGTTATCATTGCATCCTATCTTATCATTGCATCCTTTGTTATCATTGCATCCCCTTTTGTCTTTATTATCAGTTTTTGCTTGGTGTAATTGGTTCCACTTTCATTTTAATTTTCTTTTGTTATATATCTTTCATTTGTTATCTTTCTATTCGTTTTAATTATTGTAGCTTCTATTATCATTGCATCCTTTGCTATCATTGCATCCCTTGTTGTCTTTGAATCCTTTGAATCCTATGTTATCATTGCATCCTATATTATCATTACATCCTTTGTTATCATTGCATCCTTTGTTATCACTGCATCCTTTTCTATCATTGCATCCTTGGCTATCATTGCATCCTTGGTTATTTTTATCAGTTTTTGCTTGATGTAATTGGTTCCACTTTCATTTTAGTTTTCTTTTGTGATGTATCTTTCATTTGTTATCGTTTTATCCCTTTAAATATTTAGTCTCCATTATCATTGCATCCTTAGTTATAATTACATCATATTGCTCTTTCTTACCATGGTATCGCTTGTTATATTTAATCCTTTGTTATTTTAGTTTTGTCCATTTTATATCATTTACTTTTTATCCCTTGTTACTATTGCACTCTGTGTTATTATTGTGTTGTTTGTTATTATTGTCCCCATTTTTATCATTATTTGCTTGGTGTAATTGGTTCCATTTCATTGTAATTCTCCTTTGTTATATATCTTTCATTTGTTTTCGTTTTATCCTTTTGATTATTTAGTCTCTATTATCATTGCATCCTTAGTTATAATTACATCATATTGGTCTCCTGTGCCATGGTATCACTTGTTATATTTAAATCCTTTGTTATTTTAGTTTTGTGCTGGTATCATTGTCCCCATTATTAGTATTTGCTTAGTGTAATTGCTGCAACTTTTATTTTTGTCTCTTTATTACATGTCTTTCTTTGTTATCGTTTCATCCGTTTTTATTATTGTACTCTATATTTTTATAATATTTACTCTATTATAATTGTCTCCTTACTTATCATTGCAACCTTTGTTATAGTGTTATTGCTTCCACGTTTACTTTGGTTTGCTTTGTTATTAATATCTTTCCTTTGTCATTATCGTAATTTCATTTTCCTCTTTTTAGTCACTCTGCCACCTTATCTAAATTGTCCGACTGATCTCATTGTCGATCTTCCGGCGGATAAAGGATCAATGGCTCTCAAGACATCGTATAGAGCACCCCATACCAATATGAAAATCATTGAAACGAGACCAGATAAAGTTGGGCCAGACTATGTCTTTAACGCGGGAGAGACACGTGTTGCTTACACGTCTATTGATGACCAACAAGAAGTAAGAAGTTGCAGCTTTGTGGTAGAAGTGCGAGGTAAGTGTATTAGTACAATAAATGTAAAGGAACTTTAACCTTAAAATAATATGGGGACCTCCGTAGTTTTAAGTTAGTTCGAATATGATTGTCTGTTAGAATCCAAAAAACGTAACAAAACTCTGAGCTTCCCGGGGTCTGGCATCATATTAAATTGGATATGCAGAAAATATTAATCAAGGATGGTGAGGTTTGTCAAATAAAAGCATAAGACTAGATTATAGTCATCATCTTTCATTATAAGTTCATAGCTTTCTCTTGAAGAGATCATAAGGCCTCTGTTTGGAGTGTTTAACATCGAATACTTACATATAGTCAGGCATTAGAAATTTCATATTAGCAACACTTAATTCTTTTTTATATATGCAATGATCTTAGCTTTGCCTCTATCCATCATCCTTCCTTTAACGTCCCCAAACCCCGTCCTTTTCTCTCTCCGTAGATGTAACAGCGCCAGTTGTCCACAATTGTCCAAAGGATATCTATTTCAAAGAAAATGGAATCAACAGAATTGTTACATGGACAGAACCAACATTTACGGACAACGTGGCCATAAAGAGCATCATAACGCCATCGAAGGGGCCTGGGTCCGTGTTTCTTTCCGGAGATACTGTAATACAGCAATATAGAGCAACAGATACGGCAGGAAACACTGCATACTGTACATTCAAAATTACCATCGATCGTAAGTAGATTGAATTGTATATATGTCATCTCCTTTTTGACACACATCAGTGTTTTTGCTGCCTCATCTGGCATATTGGCATGTAAATAGAACTTCGAGCGTATTTTACACCAGCAACGCAGGAGAAAGAAATAACGTCTGGTCCCTAGCCCTAGACAATCCCCGTTATTGTTTTATTCGTCTCGTTGTATGAAATCCAGTATGAACTCTCCAGACCCTAAAAATGTAACAGTCTTTGTCGAATAATACATTGCAGTGTGGAGTGCTATGTAAACTCGCGTTCAACGAAAAATGGTAGACTGTTTGCAGATTTGAATAGCAATGAGGACTATACAATGAACAAATAGGAAATGTATACATTTCTGGAAACGCTATGCCATAATGTATCAGAAATGAATGTTTACATTTTTCGTGGTAGCCATCTTGTTATATAAAATGGCCACCCTCATAAGTATCGATGCTATATTTAAGTCACAGTACTATAATCTCTGTGATCTCATAACAATCAAGTCCATGGTATACTTCAGTAGTCATTTTCAGCGATCATTTGCAATCGTCGCCATCTTCTGATGCTCGGTTGTCGTAGAAGTATTTTTCATTCACGCACATGGTCTCGAATATACAAAGACCAGTACATTCTAGGACCTACAAGAGCATCTTTGAAAAGAGCAATCTCCTTTGCACCGACCGCGTGCTATCTCGATAATGGACTTTGGTGCTGGAGGAATGTCAGTTGTGATCAGTGTCAGTTGACCATTATCAGCCTCATAATATCCTTTGTGCAGTGGATCCAGTGCTTTTTTGCTGGCGATATTTGCCTGATCTCATAAATAAGGTAGCATAAATACTCTTAGCACATGCTGCTTAAGGGCACCAAATATGGCTATAGCTTGTCACTCCCTTCCATGTGCTTACAGAAGAGGTACTTCAACTCCGTAATGTTTTAGATATAGATTCCTTTGGGCGAGTAAGCCTCCCATTTAAACCTGACCAAATTTATCTGTACTTCTCCGCTAAAGTCTGAAGCGTCTGCCAAGGATTTTAGTGTGCTTATAATAGGGTCGTCAGCTCCTATGGAAAGCTTAAACCACCTGGCTTTTCCCAATCTCGAAAGCCTGACAGTATGGTCAGATTCTGAAAAGGCGTGGAATGCTGGTAAAGCTTTAGCTTATTCTGGACCAAGGGCTTCCCATAGTGGTTGAATGTGAATTTGTCCGGACGTCATGTGATTGGTTGTGTTTGATAGCAGCAGTTCATAGTTGGCTGCCGCCAACACCAGATCGTCCGTGTCCTGTGAGAAGAACGTCAGCTTTGAGTCCTGTCCTTGGTTCCTTCTAGAAGCATTTATGGAAGGGAGGGTTATCAAAGTGTCCGCCTCTTGCTGTGTCCCCGTTGCTCCGAGTTCTACCAGAAGCTGATGTGATAAGCAGCTTCGAAGAACCTCTCGAGGGCACCAAGACCTTCTCTGCCAAGTGTTTAAAGGCAGATCTAGTCTTTATGTTTGTCCGTCTATTCTAGGTTGTTCATGTTGTCTAGTCTAGGTCGTTAATTTTACGGACGTGGTCGTTTTCATGGTTCGCTCTATTTCCTACACCTATTGGTGCCATTGTATCATCAGCAACATCATGTATGAAGTTCACATAAAATTGATAAATACTATAAGTCTCCTATAGAAGTTTGCATGAGTGCATGGATCTCAACAGTCTATCCAGGTTTGTACGACTCTTTGGATAAGCCATTGATTTTGATAGTGTCGCCACTTCCGTCAGGTTCCTCGATTGGTGACCTCTTAACGCAGCAACCGCATCAGCACGGTGATAAATCATGTAACAACCACTTGATAATCTGCCTTCCAAAGCTAATTATCATCATCCGCCCATACCATTGTTAGTGTAGTTTCCACTAACTAGGATGTCAACCAATACTAACGAGCCACATATTCCCATCAGGTAGAATCAAACCCCACTGGCCATTAACCCAATATCTCAAGCTCTCTGACTTACAGCTAAATGTGACCTGGAGGTACCTATGGTAAGGGATAAACTAATTCTCCCAGGCCGAAAATCCACAGCCAGGTGCAGCTGTACGTCGTCGATTACCATTATTATCATCATCAATAACATTTTATTATGCTAACTGTATTTTTGAAAGCCTCTCAATATTACCGTCTGTTTCGTAAAATTACTAATCCTTTATTACCTCGCTATAATATTTGTATCTTTTAATTTCTTGTTCAGGTGCCAATTGCCCTGCTCTAACAGGAGGAAATGGCGCTATTGTTTCAGCCAATTCTCCGAATATCCAATATACTGTTTCCTGCTTCCCTCGAACATTAATTGGTGGCCATGGGCAGTATGCTGTCGCCTATTGTAAAGATAATCAATACGAAATCATGGGAAAGAAAATTGGCATTAAAGTTGCTGGCTGTGTCTGTAAGTATATTGTACAAACGTAACGTTAACAGTTATAAGGATGCTTTTGACAACACGCTTTGCAAGTGCAGTTTTGTCCATGTGGGAAACACGATAAAGAATCCTCTTTAAAAAAAACCCTATTCTATTAGTGGATATGTGATGAAAATGTAATGAAAGAAAAACTTCTACCATACAAGTAACGCCGGCTGTACAGAATTCCGAGTACATGCATGGCTTGGTAATTCCCAGTATATGAAAAAAATTAAATATAACTAAAGAAACGAAATAAAATGAGTTGTATAAAATAAAATAAAATAACAGTAGAACAGCTGAGCCAGCAGAGGACGGGACCGACCTCACTCATGGCTTGCATAATAATAATAATAATAATAATGATAATAATAATTTGTTTTTTAAAACTTCAATGCCATTTACTTGCTTATTCTCATTTAACATTCTCACTGTTGTCGCAAAGCAAGATCATTCGGGACAGCGAGATGTCTGGGTGGATTTACAAAGAAGCAACAACTTCCACAACAGAAAAAGAAAAAAAAAGGGTAATAGGAACTAAGAACATAAAGAACGCCTACATTTCTAAAAATAATCTAAAATCGCTGGGTCAGTCCAATGCTTACTTCTTTTACAAAATAGATAATAAGATGAGCGTAATGCCACTTCTGTTAAATTTCTTAGTATACGTTCGCTGTCCAGTTCGTATTTCTTCTATAATGTTTCAAATGTGACTATATTGGCTGAGTAAAACCCAAGGGTTGACATTTCTACGGTAAGTAGATCTATGGTCTTATTAGAATCAATCAAATCATGTCGGAGATCCTTGTACTTCTTGATTTTGTAATCTCGCGAATT
>JAAAKL020010974.1:0-13976 GCA_010016065.2 Carybdea cf. marsupialis auct. non (Linnaeus, 1758) | reverse complement strand
AACATCCCATAATAATTAACTTGTTGATAACTCTTTTTAAAACTTTTTGAAAAACTCTCTCTGCTCTAATCGCTTCCGTATCGTCTTGAAAAGAACAGTTTGAGTGAAATGCCTAGCCTTGTCGCAATGGCACACATCGTAAAGCATATAGAACAATAGCCAATAAATCTACAATCAAACAATAAATAACATAACAGGGAGTACACAGATATCAATAACGTGTCAGTGAGGCAACATTTTTATCTTTTATATATTTCTTGACACCTGTGAGACGCAAGGTGATAGTATACTTAACACGAAGCCTAGAGATATGCGGCAGGTGTTCATACCCAGTGTTTGATTAACCAAGTCGATTTCACAGCTCTCCTCGCAAACTGAGATATACGTTCGCTCTTCAATAGGAAAGGATGGAAGGCAATCTACGTTTCATGACTTACTGTTAGGAGCAAAACATTGAAAGTGTTCTTAGGTAATATTCAAAGAAAAAGTAGTACTATGATCAAAATTTCGTGTAAAACAAAATCAGGCTACAGTTTCCCACAGCTTTTTCAATTGCTAAGTTAAAAATGCTGCAAAGGGAAATACCATTCCTAGGGTCACTACATCATGGTTACTACGCATTGGCAACTTGGAGTAGGAAAGATAGTTGATAACCATTGGTTATCACGTCCAACTTTCCAAAGGGAGCGACTGCTTCACGACAGGGCAATCACTCGTAAGAAAAAGTCCGTCTTTTAGTAAAATCATCTACATTGTGGTGAAAGCATTTGATCTTTGTTACTATTATCAGTAAGCAAGTAACATAAGACTCAGTTTGTTTCAGCTTTCAGTGTAGATTTCAAGATTCAATGAAGAGTTGCTTAGAAAAATCTCTGTAGCTAATCCATAGCAGTTACTAACTGGTTGTCAAACTTTGCACAGTTTTAGCCAGGGCCGGCAAAGCAGGGGGCCGGAGGGGCTACACCCCCTCTTTTTTACTAAGTTTGATCTGAAACATTGTTCATGTAGAATAATTATATCTTACCATTACTTGACACACAAATTTGCCCCCCCCCCCAAATCCCCCTCTAAAACAATTACGCGGCCCTGGTTTCATTGTTTTTTTCAACTGCACAGTAAAGCAGCTTGAAGTGATTAAACAAGCACTCAAAGATTTCGGCTATGAGTGACACACTTAAGTACGCGAGCAAATACCGAAATGTTACTAGATGAAAGACTACCACCAGTCTATATACCTATCCCCTGATGATCGTCGGTTTCTGTCTATCTCAATGTTTTAACAGCCCATAAGGTAACTTTTCCTAATCCAGGCTTACAAACATGGTTCCTTGTACTAATATAGATACTTTGTGTCTTTTAACTATGCAATTAGTTACAGTGACACCAATTTAACAATCAGAAAAACAAACTTCTTGCAGATTTACTATTCTTTTTTTGCCCTTCTCAAAACTATACAGTCAAGAACTGACGCTAACTACACGGTATTAAACTATATTTTTACTTTGAAGGTAATGTAAAAACAGCTATGCTATGTTTAAAATATAGTTAACTGAATAACATGTTTGGATATTATATGCAGTTCAACTCATTCCAATTTTGAAATAAATGACTTCAACTTTTAAAGTCATGACAAACGAACACGCTTTAAAGCACCCGGTATTGGTTGTTTTGTTTTTCTTCTTGTAGCTACTTTAAGTATTTTCAAGGACAAAGTGCTGCACCACTCTTAAAACCTTCCACGTTTAATTATTACAGAATAATATCATTATGGTGTAGGCCAGTGGCGGTGCTGGAGAGTGCGGGGCCTTGGGCCGAAAAGTTTGTGGGGCCCTATGACTTCATGTACTGCAATGCAGTTCAGGCATTATCGTCCTTCGGAAGTTTCGTAGATACTGTGTTCCCTACAGTTGGTAAAGTTTCAAGTTATCACTTACTACTAGAAGAGAAATAATAGGCAGTTAAGCATCTATTATTTTCTGAGCATTTAAAAGCGGGGCCCCTTGCTGTGCGGGGCCTCGGGGCATGGCCCTGTCGGCCTTCCCCCGAAACGGCAGCTGGTGTAGGCCTACCTCTGATAACAACAGCATAGATTATCACATAAGTGATATTCCTCTTTCAGGATCTAAAATTTGTAAGATTGTATATAAATATAAGGTCTTGATTATGTAACATGCGTTGCAATTTATTCGTTTACAGGCATTATCACTACCCTCAAAAAGGTGCTAACTAGTTGCAAAACTGACATCGGAGTATTCATTGAATCCTTAAACTCTGCGCCGATTTACTTTCGAGTTTTCACCAATGACTCTTCGGAAAATATTCTCTACTTAAGAGAAACTGTACAATCCGCTAGACTTTCCTGCTCTTACCGAAATCCTAATATCATTGGTGCATATCAGTGGCAATTTCAATTACCGGAAGATCTTAATTGATGGCTGGTTTCCTTGGCAACAGTGAACGAGGTATGTTAGTGATTAAGCGGAAGAGTTTTGCTATGGTAATGCATCCTAAACCAGGTCTATTATTATAAACCCAATCTGACGCCTTGGCTCTAAACCACAGAAACCAGGTTTAAGTCGGAAAATATGTTTAAAGTAATATAGCGAACTATTAATCAATCTATGGAAGCAGAAGCTGGACTCAAATAAAGAGCAAAAATTGCGTCATTGTGACACAGACAATTCTCTATAACAAACGCCTCATGGAAAACAAATATCTTTAGTAAAAGCGATAGAGCCATCTTCTTATAGCCTCAGATCGCACCTTAAAGAATCTAGGTATTGGGACACAACAAGAAATGACTTCGTTAATTGATTTATAAAAGTGACGCTTCAGAGAGAAATGATGATCACCACACTAACACAGCGTTCTATGATATGCCTAATCCAGGATTGACACAATTTCATCATGTTCTAAGTAGTTGGTGTGTTTATTGACATAAAAGATAAACAGGGTGAGACACCAAATCATATTCGTTAGAGAGTACGACTAAACCTATTCAGCGAACTACTGTTAATACTAGAATCAGTGATGAATTTCAAAGAGAAATGTTTCTGATAAGGTCTTTTAATTTTGCGAGGTCTGTCAATGCAATAGTTTGAAATTCGTACGATGACCAAGATGACGGGTAAGCAGTTTAACTGAAAGCGTTAACTGCATGCACTTCAACCCTCCATCAACAAGTTGCTTTTTCTAAATATGTGTAGTTTTATATTTTTACAAGATTTATTAATGAAATTAGTCTTGGCTAAAAATGTAGAGCATCGAATTTATGTCGGAGGTACAAAATCTTCTCAAGGGATTAATTCTATTGTCTACTAAACAGAAACATGTCTAAACATGTATTTAAATCTGATTACATTCTTTTATCATCAGCAAACACACTCCTGCAGTAGGTGAATCATTACTTTCCTGACATCTTATCACAAGATTCCCTTTAACCAAAGAGGGGGCTAGATTTCAGTCTGCTTTAAAGAAATGTAGTCTGTTGAAAGGTCAAGTTCGATAAAGCAAACCGTAAATGTGGAGCTTAGGTCCACGTACCTTTTGCAAACTTATGATGTAGACCTACCACATATTAGAGCTGAGTCGATTCAGGGTCATTCAATAGAAACTGTTCTCGTTCTCTCCAATTAGAAATACTACGTTACTAATCAAAGAAAAAACTCTTCTCGCAATTTGTCCACCTAAAATGAAGTTGATATACCACAATTTAATACAAGTCTCATAAATATTCAAATAGTCATAAGTCATATATGTTGAGAATTAGGACTTATGTGTTCCAAATAAGAATATGCGTCCACAGCGAATAAACTAACTTGATTGCTAAACTTTAGTAGACAAGACTGAATAATATACAAGGCAGTGAAAAATTGAAAACATTGCCCATTTGTGGTGTGTATCAAGGGAGAAACTTACCTTTTTATAGTGATAGGAAATGTTTGCTTGTGAGCGAGCTTCGCAGCCTTTCATACCTCTTATGTATTGCCATTCGAGTAAGTGAAATGACCTGTGGACTGATGTGTAACTTGGTAACTGTGTGCACAGGGAGCCGAGGTATCCACTAGCAGATTTATCAAATTTTAGTTTCGGCAATTTAAGATAAGATCATTAAAAACGTCCCTTTTTATACAAAGTTGAGAGAACAGTTTAAGAATCATTACTTTGAAACGTGTTTTCACGGTGGAGATAACAAGAAAGTAGCATCTATTGAAATACTTTAATTGGCTTGAATGTCGAAATCTGTTAAAATTTCTGCGCCTGTGACGGTCTAAAATAGCAGGAAGGACTTTTTAACTTTTCATGTAAAAGAGAATCATTATTTCCATTATAGTAGCTTACTTAGGAAGGTAGTTAAGGTCCACCTTTGTCAGCCAATTGATAAAAAACTTTGCCTTGTGATAAAATAAATAAAACACCTGTCAAGGCGTTCTCTTGAGGTTATTGAAGTCAGATGTATGGAACTGTAGTAATGAAAACATTTCACCAAAGGAGAAAAGAAGAACCCAGTAGTCTAGAATTTAAATTGCAGAAAAGGTGAGAATGCATGCACGAAAATGTGCGTGATCTCTACCCCTTTATTATATGATAATCATGATACAAAAGCCTAGGTTTGGATACAAACAGCTTGACAACAGAACAGCCAGAACACTAAAGTCATCGTCAGTTTTGATGACGACGATAAAGCTTAACAGCATCATAACAATAAATTTCAATACTCTTCTGATTAGGATCATACTTGCGTTCATGTGTCCTATTACCTAACGCAAGTTGTGTAACTTGTTTCGCAATAAAAATTGCGTAATATAGTTAACAAAAAATATCTCCATGAATTTATATGTCGAAGGACCATAGGCCAATAGGATATAACACCTTGAGGACAATCATAATGGCCACTTGTATAGGCGTCATGATTTATTTACATTATCAATAGTGAAAATTATGGCGACAATAAGAAGAGAGTTTTTTGCGGTTGTATTCACGAAGATTGGATTACTGCCTAATGAGAGTTAAAATCCAATTCAGAAGAATGTGCTTTTTGAAAAATTGGCAAAGACTGTTACATTACACCACCTTTGCTCTGCATATTGCTGATACCGAAAGCATTTGTTAGAGGTCGAGAGGCGTTTAGAACCTTTCCACTGGTAGCCTTAAGAAGATTATTATGTACTAGTGCGCTAAAAAGAATTCAATGGATATTTTTCTATTCAGTGATATTGTACCGATGAGTTTGCCGTTTGAAGGCCTTATTTTCACTCTCTATATTTTCTTCAACATATTTAGAGATCATACAATATATGATAACAGGACCGGGAGCCCTGCTAAGTTTGATCTGAAACATTGTGCATGTAAAATAGTTATTTTGACACACCTATTTGCCCCCCCCCTCTCACTTCCAACACCATTTTCACCGGCCCTAGATAGGATGGTGCATTTTACCTTTACAAAGCAATTATTCATGCCTTCACATACTTTGTAAGATTTCCTCCTGAAATTTCTTCGTGAAGATATAATGTTATTTAGAAATATCCGTACCGTTGGGTAGGTAATAATTGCTTTCTCCCCTTTTCTATTTATTTATATACTTTGGTACAGTGTTCCAATTGGTAACATTTTCAATTTTCTCTGGTATCTCTTCAAACTTGATACTTTGATATTTAATTCTCCACTCAAATTAAAATATCCTGTGTATTTAGATTTTGGGAAAATTCAAGCTCAACATTTAGACAAAAACAGAAAAGAAACAAACTTGTACTGTTTTGCTTTTAAAAACACGAAGCAGTAGTTTTTGACATATTGGGATTATTATAGCAACGCCTTCAAATTGTTATCCTACAAGTGGATCGATCTGTGTTTGTCCATAATTATTGATATTTAATTTAAATACCTTTTTGTCATGACTTAAAGTTTGGTCACCTAAGCATACGACTTTGCAATACTTAAAAAGGAATGGGAGTGTATCTTTCCTGATTAACAATTATGATTTAAGTCACTTAAATGTTTTACATCCTTTCCTAAATAGATCATAACTTCAATACTTTGTTTTGACGTTTTTCCATCGTGGCTAGTAAACACGTTTTTCATGTAAAATGTGTACAAAAGGCGAGAATCAGTTTATTTTATGCAACCTGCTTCGACAGGCATCCGTTTGTCCCACCCAGTTTCGACTAGTGGTAAGTTTTAAGAAGGCTACTCACCTTTAATCAGTATTCTCCTCTCCATGTTACCTTATCTATCCCTTACTTATGGTTAAGCACCCCCTACGCAGAAATAGTCCAGAGCAAGAATGGTTAAATTTTAGTGACGTCAGTAAACACCATCCATGGCAGCGTTTCTACATAGCTTTAGGAAGGTCGTGATTCGATTCTTCTCAACCTTACCAATTTTTTCCCCTGATTAAGAGTCGTCTTCATAAATATTATCACTGAATCACTGCTATCTATCAACCACTGCATACAAAGTTAGACATAGGATGTACATGGAACAGTTCGCACAAAATTCTTTGTCTACGATTGATTCTTCGGTACAGCGTCCGGTTTTAACATCATCATCGGACAATCATTTACAACTTTCGGTAAGAGCCTATTCTAAATAGGAGAAATATTCTAGTACAAGCACATGGCACGTATGCTTTACAGCACAAATTGTTAAGATTTGTTGACTAATTTGATTGCAATATCAAGAATTCTACTCAATTAAAATACAATATTTCGAGTAGATCTCAAGAATTTCTATCACCCACACAAAGGCAATTATTGCATCTGCGAAATTGCTCAGAATGAACACTTGTACTGATATCATAGAAAAGGCTTATCGCAAACGGCTGTTCTCTAAGTAGTCCTTGAGTAAACTAAAGGAGAGGGCTATGTCTTCAATAGAATTATAATAACTGTTCTTAAACTCACTAATAACAGGTAACAGTGTGGAGAATCATCAACAGGCCCTTTGATGTCTACATCTTGTTCGCGTTAAGATTGCAAGGTTAGTTTTTCCTTGCTTGTAATTGCACACGTACATTAGAGTAATAGAGTTATGTTTTACACAATCTTGAGCGTATTTTCTCCAGTTTTCTCAACAAACTGCAATTACTAGTATTTTAATCAAACCTTAAAGAGACAAGGCCGTACTGCAACAAAAGCGATGAAGACAGACCGACTGTTAAACAGGCTATAATTCTGATGATGAATACAAACACCTAGCAAAGGCGAGCGTAGGAAAACCATAGTGGCACAGAAGAATTCCAAATATGAGGAACACAAATAATTTTCTTCTGAGCTTTCGATGTATCTCACATCATTATCACAGAATACCAAAATAACGTAACGTAGCAAACTTTAAGCAATAACGCAGTACAATACAACAGTATAGAAAAAACGTATTGATTGTGTTCATCATCAGATAAAGATATACACCTGGCCATTCAATCTCAGATTCTGTTATCATCAATTCGATTCCTCTTATCCCTCTTAGTTTTTGAGCATACATCTCAATAGTGGAGACAATCATCAGTATTGAGAAGGGTTTCCACGTGGATGTAGTTATATGCATTTAGATAGAGAAATGATTGCAAGGAATCTTCTCTTTAAAGAAAGCATGGAAATGAGTAAGAGACTGGAGCACACAATGATTCACAAGGACTCGAAAAGAAAAAGAGGCTCTCCAAAAATGGCAATAATTGGCAGACCATAAGTACTGAATATAAGGCCCATGATGTATCAACATTACTGATGTAAGCCTTGTGAATAACCCGAGGGATCATATTTATATTCATAGTAACCTTTAGAAACCGAAGAATTTCTTTCATTGTCAGTTGTTGTGCTCATCATTTCTAGTCCATTTTACAAGTGCAAAAGAATATATGCGCACGGGTGCTAGCTGTAGCTATAACGCAATCCACCACAATTTTGTTGAGTTAGTAGTCGGCCCTAAATGTCCTCCGATTGTAGCCACATGGATAGTGTGTGCAAAATCATACAGTTTTATGATCTCTGGTGCAGCGTATACAAACCTACCTTAAAAAATTAATGAACGTTAATAAGATGGACTCTTATATTTGGTGTTTCACGGAATTCTGGCAAATTTTTTCTTCAAAGACTCCACAGACATTAACTAATCAATTTAACCATTGGGTAGGCCATGGACACCTAAATATTATCATTGGTGATGTTATTAATTATCAGTGATGATATTTAGATGTCCATGGGTAGGCTGACTGTGCTAGTAAGTTAGGTCAGACAGTTTTTTCAGTCTTTCCTCAGTTAGTTAATCAGGTTAGTTACTTAAGAGTTATATGAAGTCCACTATAACCAAATGTAACCAATAATTCAGAAAGTTAGTAAACACAGAAGTGATTGTCAAGGTTATTGTGAAGCTGTCTATTGCTATTACCTCCCTGCTGATCTGTGCTCCATAGTCCTACTTCATCAAATCTATTCAAAAGTGCAATAGTGAAGACACACCTTTACTAACATCATCTGCTCTAGTTAAAACTGTTTCCCATGATTTACATTATGATGCAAATGCTTATAAATAAAAACTACCAACTAGGTACAGAGGCCAGGACGCTGTAAAATGCTAAAATTTTGGAGATGCACTTTGCTAGAATTACCAAGTTATACTATTATAGGAAATTTCTTCCCAAGATTAACTTTGCTAGAATCCTTTTATGAGAGTCGATACTAGTACCCTAACCATTACCCCTACTCCTACCCCTACCCCTAACCCTAACCCTAACGCTAACCCAAACCCTAATTTGATTCTAGGAAAGTACATCTATGGTTAAAATATTCTTCTAGGAAAGTACATCTCTAACTTTTCTAGCAAAGTACATCTCTAAAATTCTAGCATTTTACGCGTTCCTTAGTATACTAGGCCACATCACTCAGATCACCGCGAGTAGAAAACAGCAAAAAACAATGCCGACAAACACAAATGGATTAAAATCTGCTACAAGGGACAGCTGCAGCCGTGTTTTGGTTACGGGGAGAAGCTCTTAGCAGCAGGAATGAAATGCAACCATGTGAACGCCTTTAAAAAGCAGGAGGAGCTAAACCTCATCACGTGTTGTAAAGGCAAGGGATTATCATCGCTGCTACAGCCTATAAGGACAGAGAACTTCATCATGTAATGCATCAATACACTTGTCTGGATGTTTGATTTAGTTCCAGTGAATATATCAGTTACAATGCTAACGATCTGTCTGTCTTGTAAAAGTCCACCAACATTAGAGCATTTAAACAAAGGTTCCTTAAATTTCAAACCAATTGATAATCTAATTAGTAATTTCCTTTTATACGACGAAATTAATTCCAGATAATCAAAAAGTTAAAGTTGAAGCCAAAATTGAAATTGAAACAAACGTTTGCTAAATAACGTGTTGACCAATCATGATCTTGATAGACAGGAACTAATGAACTGAAATTCCGATACCTAAACTCGTTTCACCATTTTCATAATAAAGAATAGTAGTAGATTTACACCTTAGTGTAGTACCATAGAACGTACAGTTGCAAAGTTACATAGGGAGGCTGCAAGTGCCCTCTCGTCCCAAACAGAATCATTTGTAAAAGAAGCCAGAGTAGAATTGGCTTAATAAGAGAAACGTTACTTTCATATCGATCGTAACAGCAGATGATGTATTCATACTTTCATGATTTTTTTCCCAGAACTTTTGCAGCGTATCCAGAGATTATGAAACATTAAGATTATGATGATGATGAGTTTCATAATCTCTGGTGTATCATACTTCGTGTTCATCGCCTGGATCTTCTTTAAATGGCTGAAGGAAGTGCCAAATCGTAGAATTTGAGGAAATCTGATTATTCAAATTACATTTCAAATTACACAAAACTTTTTGTTCGTGCCAATTTGATCTTTCAGGAAAAGGTGAGCAATTTGTCGACTAGAATTCAGCAGATACAGACTAGAGAAAACGCAGGTGACCACCGGCTCAAACAAGTATACTATGAACATGCAGTTTCAAAACAACGCTTAAGGTGACTAGTATATCTTTTTACCTAACATCACTCCCTTAACCTAGTAGGCTTGCTTATTTCCAAAAGAGAGAGGCATAAAAGAGGTGTGCACTAGAAGTATTCAGTAAGCAGTGATTTTTTAAAATAGTTTATGTCTTCAATAGCAGTCGCGCTTAGCTATTACCTGGGTACCTATATTAGCAAACAATAATGGGTGTTAGCAATCTAAATTATTGTCATTGGGTCCTTGTTACGGAGTCGCCGCAAAATTTTAAACGTTATGTTTTCCTTCCATATATGAACATGCCGTCATAGTATCATTCATTCATACAATACCCTATGACGTCCTACAATGATGTCATCAGTATGTCTTAACCCGACTGGGTTATTTTGAGATTCCGAGGGCAGTTGTGGGCAGTGGGGAGCCCGCTGTTATATTAGTGCTCATACCTCTGTAAATATAGGCCGCTTAATGTTTGCAATGTATGTATCAAAATTAACAGGATTGTTCATTGATCTATTAGCTGCAGAAAAGCAAGCTTATTTTGGAATTGCAAACTATGACGTCATAATACCGTCTGAAGCCAATATATACCCGTTAAAAATCCATCTATGGAATACAGTTGATTATCAAATTTGATAGGAAACATTCATAGGTTAAAAAGGTACTAGACATGAAAATAAGTTTAAAGAACTATTTTACGTACTGTTATATGATATATGTCGAAAACCCATTCTCAGAGTTTTGGTCCGTAAACTTTTAAAATATTTTGTGGATTAATCTTCGTAGGAAGTAATATGACCTCAACAGTAGCAAAATATTGAGGAATTTTTCTCCCAAAACCACCTAAATAAATTCATGGAAACTTCAGCGAGTTTGAACAAGTTTTTGGCAGGTATTCCGTAAGTTATTAGAAAAGATATAGAGCAATGAACGAAGTAAGTACACCCTCCATAGTCATGGTGGGGCTAAGCATCTGCTTTATGCTCTATACTTACGTACCCCGCTTGCCGTCTGCATTTTCGTTATGGCCTGGGTGATTTTATAAGCTATAAGTGAATTTTACAAGATTTGCTAGACTAGAAGAGCATAGGTCAAGATAAGATTAATTAAAAATTTGGACGTGATTTGCTACGCCTCACCTTGGGTCGTAAGTGTGTGTGACAGATATTTATGACAACCAAAGGGTAGATATGTGGTGTGCCGAGTGGACACATTCTACCGAGAGCCCTCTCATTCATACTACTATGCTGGCATTTAAAGAATGTCCATTGTTACAACTACAACGTTGGACCTTGAAATATGCAAGTTTCCCTAGCCCCCGTTCCAAAATATTGCAAAGTTTGAAAACGAGCATTTTGGGTACTAACATGTCAGACCTCCCTGCTGCAAAACGGAGAGGTCTAGAAAACATATAATACCAGGACTGGACACCCCTTTCACGTGATAATTGTCTTGCGTAATTGGTTCCATTTCCACCAAAATTTAGTATAAGTGGAACTTCTATTTGTCCGGGATTGTAGCAGAGGTGGCACCAACCAAAATGTTATGGAATTACAAAGGTCTAACCACAACATCTGTGAGATTTGAGGAAATCATCCAATGTCCGCAGCTTACCTCCAGATTATTAAGCTTAGGTATGTCTCTCTTAAAAGGTTATTCTATTTTTATTTCTTCCACGGGATTTTTAGGTGCAGCACGCGTCTATATAGTTCTATGCAACATTAAGTAATATGATGTTTTAGTTAGGAAATTGACAAGGAACTTAAAGTTCATTGTTTTTTGTGTTAAGATTGCATTTGTATTTTCAACGGCTGTATCAAACTAGAAGATCCCATTGCGCCAAAGATGTCCACGATATGTTTTTGCAACATAATGAGGAGTCTTAAAAATTTACTGTTTTATCAAGACTTCTTCGTTTTCTATAACTCTCTATTGACTCAACATCTTTTTTACTTCGTCTCTCCTTCTTCTGACGTGACTATATTTCATGTACACTACACGAATTTAACGTGGCTCCTACCTATTTGACATGGCGACTAAACTCTAGTAATATCAATACGACTTATACAAAATCTAAATACAATACGAATCCACTAATCAATTGATGTCTTTGGGATTGATGGAAACTTAATGCTATGGGCATGCTCAGAAAGGACTCAATCCCACATTAAAGACATAAGGATTTATTATAGTCTAAATGGAGAACACGTATTGTTGTCCTCTTTATTGTGTTGTTTCCAAGTGGTGTCAAAGTTTTGGATATGGAAGAATACATTTGGACTTTAAATTTACGTGATCTGTTCGTCTCAATTGCTCTACACCTTCTGACGTAGAAACACAACACTTAACACCTTGGCTGTTAGAGTTAAGTAAGGTAAGTAAGATATTGTAGGGCCTAATTGTTGCAGCTATGGGCTAATTCGTCCGTTGCTATTTCAGGCTATTCTTTCAGTCTATGAACCATCTCTTCCAACAAACTATTACTATCTGACCTCTTGGATCTCACATTTATCATACTACGGTCTAGTCTCTGGCACTATATAATCTCTTTTCAAACAATGCAAAGGAGCAGTCAAGAGTTTGCTCTTAAAGTTTCACCTCGAGTTAACTCGTAGAAACGTCATCATATAAAGGCTAATGACCTTACTGTATCTACTGAAAGATATTGATAACATTCCACACCCTTTTAAGACTAACTTATCAATGAATTTGTCTCATCACACATCGTTTACCAGTTGCTTCCTAGTTAAAATGGAAAGATTGATGAAGTCAAGCTAAATAATCTTGCCCTCGTTTAGCTGTCTACCATGCCAGTCATTTCGTTCTATGGTTAAACACATGCATGAAAAACACGATCACATCTAAGCAAATCAAAACCGGTACAAATATACAATTTTGTCATGAAGAACACACATGTAAACACAAGGAATTTCACCCCTTTGCCACACAATGTACGCCATTTATGTTCAGTGTTTCTCATGGAAAGTTGAGTTTGTACACCAACATGCCCTATCCTGTCCCTTAGATCCTACTCTCCCTATAATATCATGTACTTGTGAACCTTCCTTCTTCGCCCCTCAGTTCGCAAATAAGCCCCTGTGGGGCACAAAGAATCAGTCGAGACTGAGGAATAATGGTCGTCGCGATTTATGCAAACAATATGTAGGCTGAGCAGCTGAAGATGTTCAAGATCTTGTCAATAGTTTCTTTTCGTCTCAGCAATAGTAAGTGAATTTTGCTGGTTAGGTTTATTTTGTATGTAAGTTACCCACATAAAGTTTTGCCGATGCAGATGCTTGGTTTTAGCAGATGACTACAGTTTGGACACCATACGTATACTTCCATTTACCATAATTGTTCCATTAAACTCTGCAGTTGATATCTTTAAACAGTTTACCATCACCATTGTGATGTATTTATTATTGGGAGCGTGTTTAGTTTTATGTACGTTTGTAATGTGTGTGGTCCATGTCATATTTACGCACAGCCTCGGTTCCATGCTGAATAACCAGGAAACATTTAGGTCGGGCTCGGCTGTTCTTGCCACGAACACGCAGAAAGGACCTATTGGCGTCATTTGATATTTTATTACTTAGATTTGATTGGTTAGTATTTGTAGTTATTCTTCTTTGTATTAGTTAAATTAGCACATGTTTCATTGCAAAGTTAGACGCAAATTGAGACGTAGTGATTGTATTTTGGAGTTGATGATATGGAGGTTAGATTAGGAATTTTATCTGCTGACCCTTAGATCTTGTTTGCTACAGGAAACTAATATCTGGAACTAGCGAGAGTTGCGGCATAAAGTCTCAATGTGGTTGGTTGTTGCATGGCTAGTTGTTTTCTGAGGGATTCTTTGTATGACGCCTGGGTGGTGGGGTCACTAGTAAGCCTTAGAAGGTCGTATCTGACTTCTCTTTATTTGGGATGTTTCTTGTGTAGAAGGCAGATGTTGTTGATGTTTAGCCGAGTGATAACTACTTTGTGGTCTGAGTTGA
>JAAAKL020010973.1:0-13976 GCA_010016065.2 Carybdea cf. marsupialis auct. non (Linnaeus, 1758) | reverse complement strand
CGCCAATTAAATTGAATAGGGTACAGCTAAAACTCATAGATATAAAAAATAGGCCTCATTTCTATATCTATGCTAAAGCAACTCTTTCTGAGTGATAGTCAGCATATCATCAATCATAAGATTTATAGAACATGAACATGAACAGTTATAATCGAACGGAAATAACCTTTCTGCTCTTGTTTTTTCCTCGTAAATTCGTTTGCAACATCTTAAAGATTCAAAGCTTTATCTGAGCGCAATATTTCCAGGGAATTAAATCGTGAAGGTAACATTTTTGAACGAATCCATATTTTTATCCTTCATGTTAGCGAAAAAAATTGTCTAACATTGGCTATGATAGCTGGGTTCAGCAAAAGTAGTTTACATATATGGTATAATAATGCTATTGGGAATTATTGAAAGTTGATTTTGTAGCACCTTTAGTTGAGTTACGATACTTTCGAAGCAGACAGGCTTTGCATCCTTGAAATTTTTTCGAAGGATATCATACTCCATCATCAGCTGACCAATATCGACCTCCGTAGAACAAGTCATAAGAAAAGAGCGCTACCGACCTTTTTTCCCTTTAAAATAAGCACAATTATGAACAA
The DNA here is from genome assembly GCA_010016065.2 of Carybdea cf. marsupialis auct. non (Linnaeus, 1758). NCBI lineage: Eukaryota > Metazoa > Cnidaria > Cubozoa > Carybdeida > Carybdeidae > Carybdea > Carybdea cf. marsupialis auct. non (Linnaeus, 1758). The sequence continues at coordinate 13,386 of JAAAKL020010973.1, read as the reverse complement.
CAGATCATAGACCGAATCCCTGATACCAAAAACCGTTCACAATAGAAACGCCCTACTCATTGACTTTAGCTTAGTTTACTGTAAGCACCCTTTACGTTTGTGGTGTGAGGACACTTAATATAGCACAAAATGCAGTAATGGGCTGGTTTACATCATGATGTACTCGTTAAAGCTTGGTACACATTCGTCGTAAAACCAGCAAGGAGGATGTATGTAAGGACGCTTCACAATTACAAATACCATAATGAAAAGGCCTTACTTATCAAAATTGTGAGGAACTTCAGCTCCCGTCCCCCTCAGTGACACTAGGGAGTTTCTGCAAGAGACAACTATCCACCAGACGACGACGAGATTAGAGAGAGAAGCTTGGGCATCAGTTGACGACCTGTCGTCTGCCAAATTGTGTTTTCGCAAGCCGTCGAGAGCGTAGTCAATTTGTTGTTGTTTGAAGATCAAGGTGCAAAAGGATATCTGTGAGAAGGTCGGAAGTTCTGATATTATTTGGAGAAGTATAGTTTGGGTTGTTGCTGGCTTACGATGCCGGTTTTATTACTTTGCCATGTTTATGATACTGGTTACACATCGAGTTTTGTTATACCGTGTTGAAATTACACGAAATTCGACTTGGAAGAACTGTCCAGCAACGAGTTTACTCTTGGGTCGTTTCAAGAAGGATGACATAATCAGACTATCTAAGGCATTAAAGATCCCACGATATTGTGACAACCACGCGATATTTGATGGGTTAGAGGCCTCCTGTCTTCTTCTAAAAAGACTTACTTATCCATGGCAGTACTCCGATTTGGTACCGATATGATACTACAGTTGAGCTTGATATTCAATCGTGTTGTGCAATGATAATGTCATCTGTTACGAAGACTTCATACTGTCACGCATTTTGTTGGATTTTACTCCTAAACACTTCAAAACATGAACCCTTGTTTTGTATTTTTAAGTTGCCATAACAATAATGAACCAAATACTAGTATTTTTTATCGAAAATCAGCAGTACTCTCCTTCGTTGTCTAGTTGACGTGAAAATCGAGAAATCACGTCGTTGACGAGTGGATGACGAGGCGCGGGTGGAGAATGACCTAAATAAAGCATGCGCATTTGTGCTAGTCCCATTCTTTTCTCTGTAATCTCGTCGTTGTCTAGTGACTCGTTCCTACTGTGCCTGTCGCGACGACGTATATGCAAGCTGACAGCCTTCCTGTACATGAATGTAGTTGTAATAGCTTGACATTGGAAGTTACATGTACACCAGTGGCAAGAAAATGTTTTCCTTCCTGTTTTCGCCTTTTAATAACAGAATTTCTGTAGTTGATATGTGCCGGTGGCGGTTATCACCGATAGTTATTGCCAGAAAATAGCATATTTTCAGATGTTGTTTCATAGTCTTACCGTATCTATTGTTGTATAGATCACTTAGGTAAAGAATTGTATCGGCTATACTTAAACTCCGCTCACCAACGCATATATTTCTCTCGTCTGGTGTATGGCTTTAGAGATGCCACAAAAGTAACATCCCTTATAAGTTCCTTGTGGTTGTAAAGAGAGTCACTCATGCATATCCCGAAATAGCAATGTTTGTGAACCATCATGATAATCAAACTAAGTAATAAAATAAAATTTTGAAGAGCAACGAGTTCACAGCCTGGTATTCTCTTTATTATCGTGCGCTGAGATCTTCAATGATTGCCTGCCTCATGGCAGGCCATTATGTCACAAATTATATGAAGCAACAGAGACTTCTGCCAAACTCGCGTATGAAATTTCATTCAGATCAGCAATTTCAAAACACTAACCCGAAATGTTTTTGATGGTTTCATAGCATCTTGAGTCTATGGATGATTTTTGAATCAATTGTATAGCCATATTCATGTTCTATCTCGACTTTACATGTTTGTACCTAATATCATTATAACACTTGGATTAAACAATAGAGATGATATTGCATAATAATTTGGGGCAGGGAGCCCAAGCACCTCTAATAATTATGATTGTGTTTGCTTTCTTAATTTATGCTGTTCAGTTTTTTAGTAAAAATATGTGCATAAACCATTCCATGGTCATCATCATCTACCCACCCACATTTTCCCCTATGGTTACGACAGTGTATTGACACTTATGTCAAAGATAATAATACTTGAAAGTGGCAGATACCGATACCTGGTCTCTGCTACTTGAGGATAATTTTAGCAATGCATTTGGTAAATCTTTCCATTGGTTGAAAGATGCCATCTTTTTTAACATTTTCTCACCATCAAAGGAATGCTTAAATGTCAATTAATATAGACTTGGAATCTATTTATACCTGAAGTTGCATTTACTGTATTACACTGAGAAGTTGATACCAATTCTACCTTTAAGAAAAGAGTCGGACATGCATTGAAAGTGCAGTTAATCGAGAAGGGTGTATAGTTAAGGTAATGGGTGATGAACTGACACTAAAAAAACCCCCAAATTATTAATATTTTACAAACGCACCTGTTAACCATGCCCAATTCCTGGAAACAAAGTAAATGTGGATACATTCTGCAAAGACATACTGACTGCATGATGCCGCCCTGTCTATAGTGGCATAAATTGTCTTAAGGTCCATTTCATATACGATTTTGCGTACTGCATTGCCAGCTCCCTCACCGCCGAATATCTCTTCTTTGGATTTCATATTATGTTTGAAACTGACAATAACCTTGCCTGCATTTATGAAGCATAGTGCCTTGGGATACACGTCCTTGTGAAATAGAGCTATCTTGTATTCTCTGGTTTGAAGTCCGTTGCTATACAATGCTTCTACGCATGTCGGGTAGATATCTAAACCTAGAAATAAAGTAAGAGTAAAGAGTAAATAGAGTAAAGTAGGAATAGATCAATAGGTGGCATATGATGATTTTGGGAATTGAAGACAAAGAATAGGTAGAGAAAGAATCTGCGAGAGAATCAAGATGGCTGGAACCGTAATAGGAGGCGAGAGACAGCGGGTTTAGCAAGCAGAGGGTGAACTGTTTCAGTTCAGCCTCAGTAGTTATTTGAAAACCTTTTACTGCAAAGACATGTGAAAAATGGATCGCTGAAGTTATATGGGGAAGGGAACATGTGGAGAGAAAAGGAACGAGTCACCCTACCTCACCATGCCTTGCCTAAGGAAATATAATTCTCTACTACATCACATCTCCTACGCTCTGTAACAGAACATGAGACTACCTTTACCTTTCATAATCGTATAATATAACGGAGATAGTTTTAGTGGCATTATTTTATTTTCAGACTTCAAAGATATAGTAGAAGATAGAAGATTAAATTTATAGTTTTCATTACTTACCAAATTGTTAGTAGTTTTAAATGTAATGGCTTTACTCATGTCGATTAAACAACTTATAACTTTGGTCTGAAGAACTAGCGTAGATTGTAAAAGATGCAAATGCTACAATTGCAAATAAATCCTGCGTTCCACCTTTCTAAATGCTTACAAACGTGGCCAAAATATCTATGAATAGATGTGTTCTGTTATTACATTAGGTATGAGTATCTGTCGCTAATCATAGTTAATTGCATCTTAGAAGAGGGAAACGTGTAGCGGTGTGTTATAAAACCTTGCTATGAAAAGCACTCACCTGGATGCGATTCCATCGTTGTAAAAGCTTCTATGGCTCGTTACCACAGTAAGGGGACCCACCCTGCCAATGCGAGGGAAATTGGGGAGACTAAAAGTCAAGAAGACTATCGGATGTCTTTGGATGGTCAGCCTTGGCACAGATGTGTCATTCTGTTTATGCTTGAAAAATGCGTTAAGGGTACAAGTGACAGTGGTCTACTCAGGCACATTTACATAAATTCACTGATTAGCTCACCCAAGCAATTGAGCATTCATACGTTCGTTTCAACGTGTGAGTCCGTTCATCACTTTAGGAAGATGTGTAATATATTCTCCAACGTATGATACGAGCAACGATACTTCTTAACATATTCTTTACAAAGAGGCGTGTGTTGAGATGTTCAACCTGCACACAGAGGTTAGAGCTTAGCGTAAGTGATTGGAAAACTACATTTATTAACTGAGAGGAGCCCTTCTTTGTCCGATGTCATGTGTTACGTAAAGATAAAGGTATAGATTAGAGGCGGCTATGTGAAGCAGCTATTCCTTTTCCCGTCTAATCAACCAAAAATTTATATAAGCTTTGCTCTTGTATTTTTCGTTTCTTATTAGTTTGTGATTGTTACTACAGAAAAGAGGTATAACAGACTTTAAAGTCATAGCACTCCTCTGGGATGGAGGTAGAACATAAGATACTTTCCAAGGTAACATATAGAAAAGGTATGAGCTGCTGACAGCCATGTCCCACAGAAGCAGCAATGCCACTCTTAGCTGCTGGTTACCATCACCCTAGACTTTATTGTAAAATATTTGACAATGAAACACGTATATCAGTATCCTTATGGCGATGCCTAAAGAGCACTATTGATAGTTCCACATCACAACTTTAATTAGCATATATTCTCGGTGTTCGGTTGAGTTGCAAACTTCACCTGCTTGCTATTACGTCAGTTATACACAACTTACTTACTTGGATCCAAAAATCATAGTGTATATAAACAACACAAGAAATGTATAATTGAACAATATAGTGAACTCGCTATAATCTGCTTTATGAATAAAGCCCGGGCTAGAATTTGTTGGTTTTTGCCTTTCAAAAAATTTACAGTTGATATTTAAGATTGCCGTACAAGGCATGAACTGTGAATTGCAACATAAACTAAAAGCAAATGCACGGAGGAATCAAGGATCTGCTTAACCGCATGTGACTGGTATGGTGTGTACAAAATGACTTAGTATTTTAAAATCATTTTTAGGAAGAGTGGATTCGCGTGAGTAATGGTTTTGAATCCCGTTGGCGACATATTTTTCTTCTTCTCTATTATTTATTTAAGACTCGTTTTTTAAAATATATTTTCAAACAGCATCCGAGAAAGTTGTGGAATTGGAGCAGTCCACGTAGAAAAATAGAAAACCACCCAGTTATACTGCTATTGTCCGGATTTTCCAGTTGTTAGATCCACTGTTATGTAAACGTTTGTTAGATGAATCATTTTAAGAGTTCGAGGGTCATGCGGAAGATTATAGCTATTAAAGAATCCGAAAGAGACTGATTTACGTAGGATCCTCTATTTGGGAAAGAGGCCAAGGAAATTAATCAACACTTCGTATTTCGTAGATGTATGAACGTAAATGGCATTGTTTTAAGTTTAGTAAGCAGTTGAATCTGATTGGTTGTTATTTTAGTAAAGTTCCTCTTACAAGACATATATTGTAAATAATTTTGCAGAATATAAGATCGAGATTGATTAGGCAGAAAGTTGAACCTCTCGTCTACTTTTTGTCTGTTGCTTCTTTGATTTTGTCTTTAAAGTTGTAAAGTAACCAGCCCTGATGAAATAGGAATACAAAAAACAGCAGCACTTAAAGACTTTGGCATTAAAATGATAACAGTGTTGGCAAATAAAATCTACTGCGAAGTTAAGTTTCCGGACGATTTATGTACGTAAGTGCAATGCCAAATAAACCAGGAGCAGTGAAGTGTGAACTTCATAGGACCATCAGTCTTATGAGTCACATGACTAAATGTTTGCTAAGAGTGCTGATTAATCGAGTAAAAGGAAGGACTAAAGTTGTAATTGCAGATATCAAGCTTTGGTATATGGAAGATAAAAAAACCTGTTGAGAAAGTCTATTCCAGTACAGAAGGGTTTGCATGTGTGCTTTATTGATTATGTGAAGGCATTTCCCAAGGTTGGACATGGGAAGCTGATGCTGCTGGAAGATTTTGTTAGTGAAGTTGAGGGGGTAATTGGAACTAAATAGAAACCTTTATTGGGATCAGACAGCTGCAGTAATGGTTGATGGATTGTTAAGTGAATAGTTTGGAGCTGGGAGAGGAGCGAGACAAGATTTTCTGATGTCAGCAAATCATTTCTCGCTCTTATGAGAAAATTGAAGATGGGAGATTAGTGCAAGTGTGGAGAAAAAACCGGAAGCAATGGGAATTTGGTGTTATCTTAGAATGTTGAAGCTAAGATGGAAAAAGAAGGTCACAAATATAAAAGTAAGTCAAAGTATTGGAACCAATAGACAGATATTACTATCATTATATAGAATACAGCTGATATTTTGGGGGAACGTAATGAGAGCAGGAGTTGTAGAGAGATATGCGACGACTGGTGAAATTGAAGGCAAAAGAGCAGGGGGAAGGCAGGGGACAACATATGTAAAAGATTTGAAAATGGTGCATAAGATTTAAGAGCAAGAGTTAATTCTGCTATGCAATAGCAGGTAATGCTAATTGAAAAGTATAAAGGAAAACGAATAAACCTTTGCCTTTTCTGTATTGACTATTCTGTATTGATAAATGAAATCTTGTGGGATATTATGATCAATATGGGCATCACTTCTTACATCTGAGCTCCAATTAGCATTTATGAGCGCCAGACAGCAATAGGTCGAACATCTTACGGAAATACTGACCACGTTGTAATCAGTCAAGGTGTGCGTCAAGGTTGTATCCTATCACAGCAGCTATTTCATTTATATGCTTAGCAGATAATGAAAAATGCACTAGGAAAATTTGCTGGATCTGTCCAAATCGATGGAGGAACAATAAACAACCTCCGTTATACTGACGATGTCGTATTATTGGCTAGTTCAATGCATAAACTGCATCACATTACCACAAAAGTAGAAAAAGCTATCAGAGCAGTTTAGTATTTACAATACAATGTTACTAAAACCACGGTAGTGAAGGCCATCTCCAACGGCATTCCTGATCATCACGATTTAGTTATCGGCAATGAGAGAATTTCTATGAGCAGGCACATTGCCAGAACTGATGGGCTTAGTAAAGACCAGGATCGATCTATGAACTGGACAAAAACGAGTGATAAGTGCAGTATAATTCTCAACTTGAAGCATTGTTTTGCAACTTCCTACTACCAAAAATGTGGTGTAGTTGAGTTTTGCTGCCATAAGGATATGTAAAAGTTCACAGATCTCATTTTCACAACGAGGTATTAAGGTTTACAATGTTCCATGCTCTTATCAAGTACTATTGGCACCGTTTATTTCCGTTTGTATAATCTTTCAAGATGCAAACAACGCGTTCTCTTTTCCAGCTTTGGCTGTCATGTCTCCTTTGATGATAGAAACTATGTCCTCAAATGGGCTATACTCAAATTGTTTAGAATACTGTATACTCGGCCAAATACATTATTGTACTCTGAGGAGTGTCAGACGAAAAAAGCATTTTAGTACAAAATGACTTCGCTGTTTCGTGCTGTTGTAAATAATGTACAAATCTAGCCTGGTAATAGGCCTGAGCTATTGGAAAGAAAAGCATGAAAGCAAAGAGTGAACGACTAAAGAGGCATAATAACTAAAGGCTCCCAAGTAAGATATCTGTGAAGCATTCTGCACAGTACTTACTAGTAGCAGTACGCATGGTATAGTAGGACATTGATACATGGCTGTCAGATGTAAACAAATATGGTCCAGTTATATAGTGGCTTAACATAATCGGCATTTATTTTTGAAACAACTCTCCTTATTTGTATTCTTTCTTTCGATTCACTAACAAAAGTTAATAGGTACCTCCTACCCCCCATCCGATGGCATGGTGTCATGACATGATACAGAGAATAACATATTATGTCACACTTGTTCAAATAGCGTAGAAATAGTCTCTTCTTGATTATCTTCAGAGTTTACTTCTGTGTCTGAAATCCTGAAACTACTCTCCTTTACTACAATCTCAAAATGCCCTTTTATTTCCGAGGCCAGAAATAGAAATAATCAGCCATTGTATGTACTTCCACCTCTTGCTAAGAAACTTGTTTATTTAAGTACCCCTAGCCATATCTCCGTTTCTCTTTGTGAATGCCTTCAACCACACTTTTTGCATTACATAGATAGATCCCAGGATCAATTTTAATATTTTGATCCATTCTAATAATTTGCTAATAATCTCTTGCAAAGACAGTAGCTCAATCTGCCAACCGATGATCTTCGAGTTCGTCTGGCACATCAGGCACCAAAAGATGGAGCAACTGGGTTTCAGATGAGATTACCCTTTGCCTGCATCGCATCAGAAATGTAAATTGAAGAGCATCAGGATACCGTATAATTTTTTCCTCAAAGCCTCGCGGTGACCTCCTTCTGTTCTGTCCATCAGTTGGACTTTTCCCTCTCAATGCTTACTCTTCCATGCAAGCCCTAAAAGTTTTTTAACAAATGTTGGTACAATGCCTTTAAAATTAATTATAATGATGTAAGCATATGTGCTACATGTTTCTTTAAATGTAAGCAAAAGGTATGTGAAGTTCATTTTTGATATTGGCTGTTGATATAACTTGTGGAGATCACGCTTTTGCTGAACTTCAAGAAAAATTGAATTTCGCATTTCAATGCAAAAAGGCGGCAAATTAAATGTATTAATTCTACATGTGCGTGAGGAAAATGCCGCCACTAAAATTACATTTTACTCTCGATAAGAATCAGTTTCAGAAAGAAACCTTTTTAGCAGGTCAAGCTCCACACTTGTATATGATTTTTCCATTTGATAGACACGTAAAGGAGATCTGTTTTCAAAGTGACATAAATATGTAACTTTTCTAAAACGATTTGCTGTTTTATAGGAATGAGGCTGAAGAAGAGGTTTTGCACCAAAGGAGGCTAGGAAAGACTGAAAAACATTCACGATCAGCCTCAAAAAATCCAAATAACTAGTGGCCTTTCAGCGGAATTTATAGACTTTAAATTTATTGATACAATGGCATCTGGAAAACTCTTTCGCATTATTTTACTACTAAGAGAATATAAGGTTGTTAAAATCATAAAATACTCAGTTGCATGCTGAGGAAATTACGTAAAATGACGCTAACAGCTACATTGACAAATAAAGTAAGTTGCAAATAAGAATAAAAGAAAGAATAAGAATAAATTTTTTATCACCAAGGATACAATTCTATCGTCGGAGAATGTAATGAATTTCCAAGTTAATAATTAACAATATTACAATCTAAAACTTAACTTTAATTTTCAATGAATTAATGCCTTTGCTGAAATCTTTTATCTTGTAGCATGTAACTAAATCTTGATTTTGGTAGTGAAAGTCATTAAGCTCTTTACTAGCCGATTTACTACAGTACGTAATCAATGATCAGCTTCACTTTAAATACAAATAGGATGAAGTGAAAAAAGCCATCTCCTTCCATTATTGAAATTATGTAATATTATAATGTAAAACGTGAGAGTATGTCTTTATCCAAAATGTGTCGAGGTTTTTAACAGACAACTGACAACTGGGAGCTGCTAAAGACCATTCTATGATGCTTTGACGATGAATTATTGCCCAGTATTTGCTGTGGTGGATAACAAAACGCGATGTGAAATAGGATTATTTTGTAAACCCGGATCTCTTTATCCATAAAGTATCAGATAGAGGTGTTTGAGACAACGTTTATATTCTTGCAGAGGACATTTTGTTTAAATATGTACATCGATGTTCTACCGTATTATTGCCAAGCATCTTATGCTGAACTAGACGTACGCTTCGCTTTGAGCTGGCAACGGAAGATTACATTATTACATACAACATGCAAACACATATGTGGGTACAAACGCTCGTCTGGCACACCAAATATCCAGCAATACTAGATGCCTTGGCAATGTTTACCTCTGTAGCAACAAGATTATATTATTAGATACAACATGTAAGCACATATTTGGATAAAAACGCTCTTCTGGCACACCAAATATCAAGCAATACTAGATGCCTTGGCAATGTTTACCTCTGTAGCAACAAGATTACCCAACGTATTCTCAGTGTACACCATTCCAGTTTGTTCAGGATTTTCTGGTGTATCTATGCAACTGATGCAACAATGAATGTTGTAAGCGAAACAAAAGGTAGAATTTTAAGATGATAGAGAGTCTACGAAAAAGACGATGGGTAATTTTTTACTAAATTCATCAAAGAAGGGGAGATAACACTTAAAGTATAAATATTATCAATTTGAACCCTGTAATAATACTTATAGTTTTGAGTCTTATATTTCTCATTATTCTTATATTTCTTATTTAAGGTTACAATTTCACAATTATTTTTCTACCTATGAAAAAGCCTTAAGGAATGCCGTATTAAGGAGGAAATTTAAGTACTAGCACCTTCTAATATAGGATCACGGGAATATATCACTTCAACTCGTTGTTGAGCAAATAAAAAATAATTACATCTCACTGTATACTACTACAATGAAATCAATGTTCTCAAGCTAGTTGATTTCACACTTTTCTGATAAATCAGATATTGATAATTGTACTAATTAATTCACTATAAAACATATTTTATTAACTTTACTTTAGGATTAAGGTGCTTTTATGTCATCCTATCAAAATAGAAAATAATATTTCATATAGAACATGTCTTCCATTTTTGTAGATCGAGGAATGAAAATAATTTAAAAGGGTTTAAAATAATATAAGGAAGTTGAACTCTTTATATTTTTGTGATTGACGAGACAAAATGTAATGAGAAAGTACTCAAAACTTTTCTATATAACTGAAACGCTGCTCCTAACGTGCTGCAGTTATGTGCAATTGATTGAGAACATGAATTATGAAGGATAGAAACCTGTGTATTCAATGATAAACCGCTAGTAATATTATCTTAAAGATTCTAAGAGTACTCACACTGTTTCCTCTTGCAGGAACGTTGATATGGAGGGCAATATTCATCGTTTGGGAGTGTCTGCAAGAAAGTTAGATATACATAATGATATATAGGCATTTAATCTTTGCAATAGTATAATTAACGTATTTTTTACATTAAGTGATTTGTATGCTTAATAACCTCTTTTTAGAAAACCACGACTTTTAATAGATACAAGGACCATTGGCAACCTTTCCAATTGACGGACTCCCTTTTCAATTATGCACACATTTCTTTAATGCATTGACAAGGCTTCTGATATAGATAGTAAGTAGAAGTTATAGGAGTTGGAGGACCAGAGAATTGTATGGTGAATCATTAGATTACAGAGAGAAACAGTTAAAAATGTTAAATCTACGCAGCAAACCAATATAGTTAACTCTTAAATGAAAAAAAGTAACGCTTCTTTTAGAGTGATTTGATTGAACAAAGGTATTTTTCAAATCATTTCTTCCTTCCTTCCTTCCTTCCTTTCTTTCAAAATACTTTAATTACCGAGAAGATGGGATTTTCCCTTTATTTATCAACCTGAGCACCAAATGTACGCAGTGCGCTTATTTCAAAATAAGGATGTTTGATGGACATCGGCATTGGATGGAGAGTGCACGATTTACTTTGCAAAGATGAAAAGCAAACAAGCATGTTAAAAGACAACTTTATAAGAAGTGATGCCATCAAAGCATCGTTAGAAAATACAGCATCCGAAATATTCACAATTTTAACTTCTATCTCCACATAATTATTTCAAAAACGTAATATCTCTATTCTCAGCCACATGGGTGGAGATTATATAATCTTATGAGTTGGTACAAAACTAGAAGTTGTTGGTTCACAGGCTTTTGCATAAATCCCTTTGTAAATTGCAAACTGACCAGGGACTGAGATCAACTAGCTTTGACTTGTGTTTTTGAAAAGGCATGCCACTTCTGTATACTCTTCCCAATTTTTTAGCAATAAATCAGAATGTTTCAAAGCCTCCCTTAATGAAAGGTTATTACTCAGCTTTTTTACTTTGTGGCTTTTTGATTTAATATTTTGAGCTCCTCAGTTTGAGAAATATTCGTGTCCACTGAAATTGTTGGCGTGAGGAACACACAGGACAAGAGATTCATAATTGGCCTTGGAAACATCTATTGTAAATACCCCTTGTTGAGATTATGATATAAATTCAATTCCACTTGTTCTCTATGGACTGTATATTTTATTTACTCTAACTAATCGACTACAAGTTCTTACAAAATGATTACTGAGCTGGTTCCTTGAAATTGTTTCTTGAGTGTATTCCGCGAGTGGTTTCCAAATCGATATGAGTTTCAATTCTTTTTGTTCTACGATACGTGATCTAACTTATGTATAAAAATGAATGAATTAAAAATTTTCTTACTTACAAACAATGCTATTACCATATTAGGAAACATAAGGTCTCCTATCCCATAATTCTCTACAATGTTCTCAAGACTAGAAATTAAAAGAAAAGATCTGAAAGAGGAAATATGTTGTACAAGACTTAACTTTAACAATGCAACTGACTTTACTTTTGTCATATTTCGTTTACAAACAGCACTCTTTATTACTCAAGCTCAAGGTGGGTGTTAATAAATGCTGTCCTTTTAGCACATAAAACCTACTACACTCTACTTCATGCTTTTTGATATCAAAAATAAAGGCTCTCATATTACGATGGCAAGTTTCTACCGAAGTCTTGCTACTGCTGTTGTAAACAAGAGGCAATGCCAACAGAATAAAGCTGCAACACTCTTACTTCCACCGGGCCGGTCTCTCCTAGCAGAACTGCCACACTGGAACACTCGATTGCCAGTCTGCAAGCTATCTTTCGGGTCAAGTGTCGGTTGCCTGCTTACAACTCTATTCTGGTCGGCCCTGCTCCTGAAGAGAATGGATCATGAAGCAGGTTCTGAACAACATTCTCTTCCGACATACTGGTAATGCTAATAACAAGCAAACAATTCCCAAAGAAACTGAATACGTTATGAGTACTCACCTTTGACTTTACTTTGATCGTCATATTGAGATCAACTTCCAACAACAATAAACTCATTCAAATTTTGAGAGACTTTGTGTCTGGCTAAACAAAATAGTATCACAAAAATCACATGATAGTAAGGCCTGCTTCTGACCCATGGGCAGGAAATTGCTGTTGTCTGCGAAGTGTAAAATCACAAGGGACGAGATGGCGATTACTAAGGCTCTCCTAGGAAAAGTGAGAGCAAGAAAACATGATGCAATAATGTTGAGAAAGTACGCATGCGTGAAAATTTTAAGCCAATAATATGGTCGGATTTTAGTCATTTCTTCTCTGCAGGGCAGAGAAGAACCACAGTGAGCCAGCAAACAGTGTGTTCTTCAATGCGTTCAGTTTGCCCACTGGAAAAACGTGGATAGCAAAAGTAATTCGGGTATCGGACCATAGAAGGGGGAGGGTTTGGTAAACTGAAGTCATGTAAAACTGAGAAAGGGAAATAGATTAGGGACTACGCTTACTAATGAGTGGATCATAAAGTGGAAAATAGGGAAACAGGGTGTGAAAAACAGAGCTCTGAAAACTATTTTCCTGCCCGGCATGACAGGCATGATACCCGGCGTCGCCACTGGGCTGTTATCT